>QJSC01024989.1:94747-110830 GCA_003697955.1 Calidris pygmaea
TCCCCCCCCCCGCCCTCCCCCGGCGCTGGGCACGCGCCGCGATGGCAACGGCGCCTGCGCACCGGCCACTGCGCGCGCCCCGGCCGCCAGGGGGCGCTGTCGGCGCGGGCGGGCGCGGCCTGAGGCGGCCTGAGGCGGCAGGGCCCGGCCGCTGAGGGAGAGGGGTCCGGGCCGAGGGGCCTCATGGCCGGCCCCGGCCTGAGCCTCTCTCCCGACCTCGTTCCATCGGGATTTCCTCTGTGCGGCCCCGCTGCCGTCCATGGGGCACGGCCCTGCCGCGGTTCAGCCCCAGCTTGGGGGGCAGGCAGCCGCTTGCTCACTGCCCCCCACGGCAGGGTGGGAAGAGTGAGAGGAAACTCGTGGGTTGAGGTAAAGACAGTTTAATGGAGTAAAAGCTGTGCGCACAAGCAAAGCAAAACAAGGAGTTCATTCCCTGCGTCCCATCGGGGGCGGGTGTTCTCCCATCCCCAGGACAGCAGGGCTGCGTCACGCGTGACGGTGGCTTTGGAAGACAAACGCCATCACTCCCAACGTCTCACCTTCCTTCTCCCCCGAGACTTATACCCTGAGCATGATGCCATACGGGATATCCCTTTGGTCATTGGGGGCAGCTGTCCCGGCTGTGTCACCTCCCCATTTCACAAATCACGGAATTGTCAGAGTTGGAAGGGACCTTCTAGAGATCCTCCAGTCCAACTCCCCGGCCAAAGCAGGGCTGCCCAGAGCACATCACTCAGGAGCATCCAGGCGGGGCTTGAAGATCTCCAGAGAAGGGGACTCCACACCCTCCCTGGGCAGCCTCTTCCAGGGCTCTGCCACCCTCACCCCAAAGAAGTTCTTCCTCAGATTTGAATGGAACTTCCCATGTTCCAGCTTGTGCCCATTGCCCCTCGTCCTGTCACTGGGAACCACTGAAAAGAGTCCGGCTCCATCCTCCTTCAACCCACCCTTTAGATACTTGTCAGCATTAATAAGGTCTCCCCTCAGCCTTCTCTTCTCCAGGCTAAAGAGCCCCAGCTCTCTCAGCCTTTCCTCATCAGGGAGATGCTCCAATCCCTCCATCATCTCTGCTGCCCTACGCTGGACTCTCTCCAGCAGTTCCCTGTCCCTCTTGAACTGGGGAGCCCAGAACTGGATGCAGGATTCCAGTTGTGGCCTCCCCAGTGCAGAGCAGAGGGGGAGAATGACCTCCCTCCACCTCCTGGCCACACTCTTCCCTACACAGCCCAGGATCCCGTTGGCCTCTTGGCAACAAGGGCACATTGCTGGCCCTTTACTATCCACCAGGACCCCCAGATCCTTCTCCTCAGAACTGCTTTCCAGCAGGTCCATCCCTAACCTATATTGTTTCCTGGTATTCTTCCTCCGCAGGTGCAGGACCCTCCACTTGCCTTTATTGAACCTCATTAGGTTCTTCTCTGCCCAATTTCTTGTGCCCCCAGCCCTTGCTGGTGGGGGCTGAGGAGCAGAACAGCCCTTGGGAGCTTATCAACAACCAAATCCACCAGTGGACCGTCAACACCATTCCCACCCCACACCCGAAGCACGGCCCCCCACCAGCTGCC
The DNA here is from genome assembly GCA_003697955.1 of Calidris pygmaea. Classification (NCBI taxonomy): domain Eukaryota; kingdom Metazoa; phylum Chordata; class Aves; order Charadriiformes; family Scolopacidae; genus Calidris; species Calidris pygmaea. Next base: position 96,313 of record QJSC01024989.1, read on the forward strand.
AGCGAGAAAGTCAACCCCATCCCTGCCAGAACCATGGTGGACAGGGATGAAAGATCTCTATATCCTGTTACATGTGCCCTCGGTCTCCTGGCCCCTCTGCTCCCCCTGCGTGGTTTCGGGTTGCTTCTCATTCCTCAAGAGTTTTGAACTTTATTCAGTAATGGAATAAAGCATGAGAAGAAAGGACCATAATGTCCCTTTTGGAAATGGCAAAGGCACTCATCAGATTACAGAGAGTCATCTGGACTCATCCATGTCTCCAGACAGAGAGTTCATTTGGACAGAGAGTCCAGTACACGATCATGGAAAGAATGAAATACTGAGAACACCCTAGCAGAGCTTTTTAATTGCAGAGAAAGAGTAATTATGCAGTGTTCCTTCATTTGAGCTCTGTGGGCGAAGGCCAGGGTGTGCAGAAGGTTGTGCCTCTCCTCGTCTTCCCTGGATACCCTCTGAAGGCTACGAGCAATTCCCTGCTCTGCCCCATGACTGGCACGGTGTGAGCTTGCTGCCATCGCCTGCTCCTGCCCGTGTCCTGCTGTCGCTGGAAGCAGGCACCGAGACAGCGGTACCTCCTGCTCTGAACAGCTCGAGAAGTGGAAGAGATGAAAGAGAAAGCCTCAAGTGCAAAGTGTATTTGGACGTGGGAGATGTTCTCATCCCGCAGCTGGAATGATACCTGTACAGCCTATAAACCTCCCGCGAGGGTTGCCTTGTCTGACCGAGCTACGTGTTCACGTTTTTTGTTTTAAAATGGCACATCTCCTGTCGTCCTGACCCCTGGTGCTCGAGGCACGCTGATTAAGGCTCGTGTGTATTCACTGTTCACAGTCTTACATCAGCCCTTCGTGGTGAGTATCGATCTTTGGTTTAATACAAAAATGAGAGGGCATGTACACAGCTGGGGGGGTTCTTGTTTTCTTGTTGGGGGCCGGTGTATAAACACCAGGTAGGACTTCGCTAATCACCCATCAGCAGTTTCAACCGCAGACGAGAAGTCTCTCTCGCACTGTGTTGGATGATGCTCAGTGCGGGATCCCAGGGGAGCCCTGGCAACCCGCAGAGGCTACAGAATTCTGCGTATGGCTTGAAGGGTGGTGCTGGGTTTGGGACCAGAGGGAAGAGGGGTCTGAGTGTGTTCCTGGTGAGCTTTGTACCTCAGTGTTGGGCTTTGCCTGGGCTCCAAATTCCTATAAAACCTGCCTGCGCTGCAGTGCCGCTGGTTTCCTGTTGAGCTCCACGCTGCAAACAGACCAGGGAGCTGTGAGAAACACCAGACTGCCTCACCTCCCGTCCAGCATCCGAAACTGGGACAGACTGGGGGGAGAGGGCTGGGTCTAAACTGTGGGAGGGGACCTCAGATGTCCCCAAAGCAGCATCCACAGTCCCGTTCCCAGCACTTCACTGTGCTCTCCGCACACCATGGCTATGGCTAACCGTGGAAGGGAGGATGGCAAGTGGAGGTGGCCGCGGCACTGCCAGCAGGGACCTCAGCGGGCAGCCAGAGTGGTGGCCAGCGTGGCGAGGGGTCCCCGTCTCCGTGGGTGGCATGGTGAGGGGCTGTCCCCCACAGGACCTAGGCGTTTTGAAAGCCCCACACTTCCAAGAGCTGCACCTTGAAGTTCTCCTGGCAGAGTGGCGGGTTGTCGAAGGTCTCGCAGTGCTCCGTGCGCCCCCAGAGCAGGTTGGCATCCAGGGACAGAGCTTGGCCTCCGCCTCCACCTGCAAAAACAAGCAAGATGGTCAGGATCTGCTCTCCCTTTTTGCCCAGGGAAGGGGTTGAGACACCATCCCTGGAGGTGTTCAAAAGACAGGTTGACATGGTGCTGGGGGACATAGTTTAGTGATGGTTTTTTTTTGTCAGAGTTATGTTGATGGTTGGACTAGATGATCTTGAAGATCCTTTCCAACCTCGATGATTTTATTATTCCCCTCGTCCCCAAGCAGGGACAGCGGCCCAGCCGAGGAGGTTTCTGAGGACTGTGCCCATCTCTCAGCTTTCTGTCCTTTAGCCGCAGGGCAGAGCTGGGCTGGGGCTGCCCAGAGCTGCCTTCTCTGCTGATGGGGATGTCAGCGTGGAGACAGAACTCCTGGGGAACGAGCTGCAGGGCAGCCAGTGCGAGAGGTTGCCCTGGCAGCACAAGCTGAATTATTAAACTGCTTGGAGAGCTGGAGAGCAAGGGAAGCTCCTCGCATCCCCGCAGCCAGGCTTGCCCTGGTCCCACTCCCAAGGGCTGGAAGGGAAGCAGAGGCTGCGCTGCAGGTGTTTCCGACCTGCTGCGATTCTCTGCTGAACCCACCCCGGCAGGGGTAGGGCACAAAGTTTCAACCCCATACTCAAGCCCAACCCAACAGAAAGCAGTGCAGGCAGGCAGATGGTGTGGCTGCTCTGGGTGTCAGTGCTCGGCCCTTCCTGGGGCTGATCCCCACCTCCATCTCCTCTCCGTCCTGCACAGAGCGGAGGGAAGGGCTGGGAAGGGACACAGCAGCCCCATGGGTGCAAACCTCGCCAGGAGGTTTGGGCTCTGGTGCTCCCCCTCGGGTGGCAGAGCCCCTCTGGGGCTCTCAGAAGGAGCATCCTTGCCCTTGTGCAGCTTTGCACTCTCCTGCTAAGCTGAGGAAGAGGGGGATGACTTCATCTCCCCTGGCTTTAAGTTCATAGCCAAAACCAGGAGGTCTTTGCCTCTACAGGCAGCTCAGATTTTGATCTGGAGTAGAGCCCTTTTCGGCCAAAGCAGTGCTGTGTCGGTGGGTGGGTGCCCACTGTTTGGTAATTACCGATAATGATCCCTTCCCGTGACCCGGACATGAACATGGAGGCTGTTTTGGAAGGCAGAAGGAAATGCCTGATGGCCAGAAAAGGGGAGAGACGGCCTTTCCTCTGCGGGGTGGGCACGGTGAGACGGTTCGAGCTGGTGCCGCGGCCATCTGGGGAGGAGCCGAGGAGGGACACAGGAGAGGGAGAAGGTGACCGCTGGCGTGAGCGTGGCACGGCTTTGGCCAGCTCTGGCTTCTTGATGAACACCCACTCGTACCTTTCTGTCTCGGGTCGCACCTGGAAAGGAGGAGAAACCTGGTGAGCCCTGTCCTTTGGGGCCTCTCTCCGTTGCTGGGGGAAGACGATGCTGCCTGGCCAGGCAGGTCAGGGGCCAAATGCTGCGTGCCAGGTCCAGACCCGGAGCAGGGTAGGGACAAGGTGTCCTGGTGGTGCCAGGGCTGCTCTGGAGGTGGCTGTGAGTGAGAAATTGATTTTGTCTCCACCAGTTGCTGCCTGACGTGGGCAAATCTGCAGTGCCCACAATGCTAGATGGGTGCTGGTGGATACTGGGGGATGTTGGACTTTGTTCCCAGGATCTCTTGGAGCAGCTCAGCCTGGTCCCTCTGCAGGGCCCCTGGGGCTGGTTTGGGAGGGCTCCATCCAAGAGCTGCCCTGAGCAAACAGGGCAGGAACCCTCCCTGCCACACATGCTGCCCTGCTGTCACCCCGGGAAGGTGCTCCAAGACCCACCCGGGGTTATTGCCCAGTGCCTTGGGGGCACAGGACAGACTGGCTCACCCACGGCAGGAGTTCGTTCTCCATTTGCTCTGATCCAGCACAGCAACTTCTGTGCTGCTGTCTCCTGCCAGAGCTAAGGGACAGTGGTGGGACCATGGCAGGGAAGCAGCTCGGTGCCAGCCTGCCCTGAGTGATCACAGGGGTAAAAGGAAAAAGTAGGCAAACTCATAAGCGTAAACTCAGAAATAAAATGTAACTTACAGTGAAAACAAAGCACTCCCCTGTCCCAAAAAAGCCGGATGTTGCCCCGCTCTTTTTCCTTTCGCTCCAGTCGGAGGAGAGAAACGCCCCACAGACCTTTGGGAGAGAGCACAGGGAGCTGTCAGTGGGGGACACAGCGGGGACCAGAGCAAGCCCCACAAACACCAGCCATCACACGTGTGTGCAGGAGGACAAGGGTCCCCTGGGGAAATCAGAGACTGCAATTCTGCCGTGCCAGCTAAATCCTGCAGTGACAAGTCACCGGTGCTCTGGATGTGAGTCCACTCAGTTCAGTGCCTAAGAATCACAGAATCAAAGAAGCACAGAATCGTCATGGTTGGAAAGGACCTCTGAGATCACCGAATCCAACGTGGGGGGGCTCTGGGAGATCTGGGGGGGGTTGCTCTTTAGCAGCAGAGGCGATTGCAGGGAGCTGGGTGCTGGTAGATGGAGCAGGGCCGGTTTGGCTGTGCTGGTGTGTTCCCTGGCACAAGTTTGGGAGTAGGAGCTGCATCTCCCACTCCCAAGCCCCATCCAGCTCCTGGCAACAGAGAGGAATAACTGTGGGTCAAAGGCTTGTATGAACACTGTGGATGAGGGCCTGGGAGTCCCTTGTCCTCAGCTGGCCCCTGGCCAGCAGTGAGGTGGTCGCGTGTTTTATGAGCCTGTAGGGAAAATATGTTTTAAAATGGCAAAGACTCAGTTTTTTGTTACCTACAAGGCTTTTAACCAGTCCCAGGGGTTCTTCCACCCATGGACAGGCTTGACTTGACTTGACCTCAGCTGGAGGGCACCTACTGAGAGGTAGGAAATTGTGCCAATCCTTGGTACGAGCTAAAGAATAAAATGAACTAAACCATGCAGGAAACAAGGCTTTATAAGTCACCTTCTCTTGCCTGCATGAGGCCCCAGGGGGTGGCAGGGTGTTTATCTCCACACCACGCTGAAGCGTCAGGCTTAGGAAATCAGGACTGGGAGGTCAATAAATCTTTGGGATGCCTGAACAATTTACAGAACTCGCCTCCGCTGTTTGATGAAGAGTGGAGAGATAAAATATGGGTTTACGAGCCACTTTCAGAGTCCCTGGGAAGAGGGGTTTTTTACAGTTATTTCACGACTTTCAAATATTGTAGAAACTGTCCTTATTTCTCCTCCATTTCCCTTGGGTGGCTGCTCTGGCAATCAGGGAGAGATCCTCCCATTTAATGCATTGAAAGGAAGTCCTGGCTCAGGCGAAGCACCTGCTGACTTCAGGAAAGTCTGCTCAGCCAGGACTTCATGATATAGTCTGCAATAAAAGAGTATCACCTATGGCCTCTCTCCATCTCACTGACTCCTCTGTGTCCCCTCAGCACCACCCTTTAGACCACCCTTGGTGGCTCTTGGTGCCGGAGGTGGAGTTTGTTCCCTCCTGGGAGCTGGGACAGACCCTAGGACAGGGCAGGGAGGGACCACACAGCCCCATGGCTGCTCCAAGAAGCACCAGTGGGGTCAATCACTCTGTCCCCTTCCCCACATCGGCACCGGCACAGCCCACTGCTCTGCTTGGGCAATGCTTACCTCCCCCTCTGTTGTTTTTATGAGCAGCACCGTCGGTTCGTAGCCTTCACAGCATGTGTAAAACCTGCAGAGATCAAGAAGGAGGTTGAGTCGGTGGGGATCTGAGACCCAGGAGCAGCATGAGGCTGTAAAGGACAGTGGAAAGCAGCAGTGGCTCTTCTCATCCCATTGCTGAGCTGGCCCAAGGGAAGGAGAGCAGCAGAAACTCATAATCATGTAGCTCGAGCAGCTCCAGTGGCTGTGCAGGAACAGGGGGAGTTGGCTTATGGGACTTCTCAAGTCATCATTTTTGCTTGGTGAAGCAGGGAATAGCTCAGATAAATCCAAACACTAAATCCTCCCACCCGACCCTCAGGCACCAGGCTTGGGGGGAGGCTTTACGGGAGGGTTACGGGAGGGCTTTTTTACCAAATGAGCTTGCTTTTAGACTGGCTGTTTTTCATAATCTGGGCTCTCCACCCCTTTGCTGTCCTGGGAAGGTGCAGGGCTGTGTGTCCCAGGATGGGGCTGTACCACTGTGCTGTGGGACACCCAGTCACCTCCCATCTCACCAGGGGGAGATGCTGATGGTGCTAATGGAAGCGCTACCATTGCAGCCCCACTTTTAAACACCACTCTGAGCACTGGGATGGCATGGGCAGCACCCAGTCCCAGGACACCCTGGCATCCCTCCCCCGTTGGCAGTGGCTGCATCTCAGCAGAGAAACGCCCCGGCCCTGAGCGCTGCGGGACATTCCTGCTTCCCTTCGCTCCGGGGCCATGGCAGCGGCTGTCACTGGGCCCTGGGTTGTCTCTAGCGCTGACACTGGTCTTTTTATTGCAATTTTGGGCATTGGCCATGATATAACCATTCTCCCTCCTCCTATGGCTCCCCTCCCTGATCCAGAGTCCCTCCCAATCTCCCCTGGAGCCCCTTTAGGGGCTGGAAGGGGCTCTAAGGTCTCCCTGGAGCCTTCTCTTCTCCAGGCTGAACCCCCCCAACTCTCTCAGCCTGTCCTCCCAGCAGAGGGGCTCCAGCCCTCCCAGCATCTCTGTAGCCTCCTCTGGACCCATTCCAACAGGTCCGTGTCCTTCCTGTGCTGAGGACTCCAGAGCTGGACACGGTGCTGCAGGTGGGGTCTCACCAGAGAGGGTTTGATGTCCTCCCCATCCCAGGCTGTACCCACGTGCTGTCTGCCCCTGCCCTGAGCTCTGTTTGCTCTGCCAGTGCAGCCTCTCAGCTGAACAGAGGAGCTGGTCTGGGTTTCCTGCCCAAAAACATTCATGCAAAAGCAGCCTCAGCCCTCAGCCCTCCCAAAAGGAAGGCTTTTGCCGCGTCACGGCTTGGGAAATCAATAGCAAACTTGTTTGCCAGCTCAGTTTTGAGCCGCGCTCACTGCGGTGTCCAGAAGCCACCCTGTGCTCCGAGCCACTGGGAGGGAGCTGGAGCCCTGGGGATAGAGTCCTGGCTGGACCTGACCCATCTCAGTGTGGCCAGCACGGCGTGGCACACAGGGACATACCCTGCGTGGCACATCCGCAGGGCTCCGTGTTCCCTGTGCAGCTCTGAGTTGCTGATTGCCATCTGACTGAGCTTCAGCCCTCTCCCCTACAGCCAGCGCTGGCCCAGACCACACTCCAGCTTTTGAATTGAACCCAAGAGAGTTCCCAGGAGACCCCAGATGTACCCCATGGACACTACCTCTTGCTCTTTTCTACACCACCAACCTCTACCCAGTTTTACATCTGGACCCGATAGGCAGATAACACTTTACCTCTGGAGGCTGCACCCATCTTCTGAGGTGGAGAAGAGCAGCAGCGGGGGGAAGAGGGAGAAGCGCTCAGGGATCCAGGACCAGACGATGCGCATCTCCTGAGCTGTTACAATGCTGGAGCTGAAGTTCTGCATGTCCACGGCCAGGTGGAAGGACTGCCTGCACGAGGGAGGACACCCATTACTGCCAAGCCAGGGTGCCCATCTGGTTTTAGGGGTGCAGCCCCTCTGCATCAGGTTTTGTCATGTGTATTGCATTGTGAGCTTTCTGTGAACATCCCTAGCTCTAACTGTATGGTGCCTCCTAAGAGGGTCCTCCACAAGGGGCTGTGAGGCATCCAGCATAGCCAAAGCTACGGGAGATACCTGGAGCTCCCCCGTGTTGTATCTCCACTGTAACTCGTATTTTGTCTGCTTAGCCCCAAGAGCTGGCAAAGGGAGGTCTCCTTACCTTCTTTGCACCATGGTTATGCCCCTCTCCATTAATGCCTTCCTGTTGGCCATCTGGAGGAGCCAGATTTCCTTGCGGGAGAAGAGACGGATGCCAAAGGCTCTCTCTAGGAGTTTGTCCACAGTCACGTGCTCGGCAATGTTCTGCATGAAAGCCTGCAGGTCTGCCTTAATATCAGTCCCCTCCAGCTCGGTGGAGGTCACCGAGAGCCTGTACTGCTTCAGCAAGGCCAGGGCAATGCGGTAGAGGACCTTCTGCCCCTCCAGCAGGTAGACATCAAAGACGCGGATGGCGTAGTTGAAGGGAAGGTCATGAAAGAGCCAGGATAACCATTCGGAGTAGACCTCAAAGACATTCTCAGAGGTGCTGGCTATGAGTTTGTGAGCTGCTGGGCAGTGCTTGTTGGCCAGATCCCCAAAAGTCATGCAGGAGGCCTGGTGAGCCAGGAAGGACTGGTCAATGTAGCTGGTGTGGGGAGCATTGCTGGCAATGAGGCGAGAGATGTTCTCAAAGCACTGAGCTTCGTCTTCGCTATAGTGCAGCAGTAGAGCCACCAGAGAGGGCAGGATCGGGCTGTAGGTTATGTCAGGGAAAAGGTTGCCAACGCAGATGAGGATCTTCTTCAAGGCGGTGACTCCTTCCAGGTTGAGGCAGTAGGTGGACATGGAGCATCCTTCCAGGAACTCGGGCAAAGGGTGGGAGCTCACGCTTGGCTTCCCAAAGAGCCGACTCGCCACGTCCCTGTAGACGAGAGCATCCGGGGTGACGAGCCGGCAGGTGACCTGCTGGATGAGCTGGTGGTAGACCTGAGCTCTCAGAGCACGGCTTGCAGCCCAGTAGCCTTCTCTTGCCAGCTTCTTCAGCTCCTTCGGGGGCTTGCTGAGGATGTCTCGGGGGATACGCGCCTCTTGCTCCGAGTCTGGCATCCTGTCCCAATCCACAAACTGTCCACAGCCCAGACAAGAGGAGGCATCGATGTCCCAGGTGTCAGCCTCCGACGTGATGACGATGGTGACTGGAGATGAGCCAAACATCTCTGTAGGACAAAGACCTTTTATTCAGCACGCTTCACTGCCCCAGCTGACAGCGTTTCACCCTGCCTGACGCTTTGAAGTCTTACAGCAACTTCTTGTATTTCAATAGTTATTCTTCGCCCTGCAAAGGGAAGGTTTTCAGGGGGTTTTGCCTGGCTGGAGCTGCTCGCTTTGCCCTTGCCTGCTCTCATCAGCTCGGTCCCCTGGGGAAACCGTTGTCCAGAGGCTCAGGGAAGCATGGGGCCACTTACCAGCTGGGTGTCAGGGCTGCTTCTCCACACCTTGAAGAGATTTGCACCCCTCCAAAAGCTCCTCCTGACTTCCCTTCTCAGCCTGGGACCTGCCCAGAGAAGCTGTGGCTGCCCCATCCCTGAAGGGGTTCAAGGCCAGGTCAGATGGGGCTTGGAGCAACCTGGTGTGGTAGGAGGTGTCCCTGCCCAGGGCAGGAGGTGGGACTGGATGGTCTTTAAGGTCCCTTCCAACATGAGCCATTCTATGATTCTAGGAGGGAGGTGCAGACAGCAGGGACACAGTCCCTGTCCCCCATGGATGACCATGAGAGAGCAGTGTTACACCACTGTGGATAACAAGCAGCTTGGTCCCAGCCCAGCTCTGCAGGGGTATGGGAGGACTTAACAGGCAGCGGGGGTCCAAGTGATGCTGTGGTTTGCATCATGGCCCCTCCCAAGGACAGAGTGGGGCAGGAGGCAATGTCCTGTCTGGGTCTGGCAGCCCAGGACGGGGCGGGCAAAGCCTCAGGTGTTTGATCTCCCTCTTTCTGCCTCCTGCCAAAGTCTCTGCAAAACCCATCCCTGTCTTGCTGTTTGGGTGCCAGAGAGAAGGTGGCAGGAGAAGGTGCTGCAGCGAGAGGGGCTCCCCAAGGGTGCGGGGACTGTCTGCAGGATGCAAAAGTGTCCCCATTTCCCGCGTGCCCCCATGGACCTGGAAATACCAGGGGCTGGTGAGCGTCTGGGGAACCCCTTGGAGAGAGAAGGTCCCCGGGAGACCCTCGGGGGACGCTCCTGCACACAGGACCATGGCAGGGCGGTGGCAGCCACCAGCACTGTGCTGGGAAGAGCAGAGTTTGAGCTCCTCCTAGAGAGAAGCGAGCGGCATTTTCCCTGGAGTTGCAAGAGAGCTCAGCTCCGAACCCCGCAGGAGACGGGAATTGTCTCTGCATGGCTGACTTCTGCTGGGCAGTGATTAATTGGCAAGGCTAAAGTCGATTAGCACACACATGGACTCTCTGATGTATTTATTTTGGGCATGCTCAGTTGGGATGGGGAGTCTAGCGTGGATTTGCACTGAGCCAAACCTCTCTGCTCTGGGCCCCAAAACCTCAAACTTGGATCTCAAACCAGGACAACATGGACCCGGCCCCGCGTGCTGCGTGTGTGGTGGCACATGGTGGCATGGCGAGGGGGTCCAGGGGCCTGGGCTGCTCTGGCTCCTGCTCTCTGGTGCAGTTTGGATCCTGCTCAAGTTTGGCCAAACCAGCAGATGAGGTTTGGTTCTGGTTCAGGGCACAGGCAGCCGTTGTAAGCGGTGGCTGCTCAGCCCAACTCCCTGCTTTGAGGACAGACAGACCCCGAGTACAGTCACACATCCTCTAGCCAGAGACACCAGGCTGAAACAAACATTGGGGTTGAAAACAGGGCTGTTTCCACCACTGTGGTCCCCAAACTCTCTCTGTCCTTGCAGCTGGCAGCATCAAGAGGGTGCTGCCCTGCCCAAAGTACCGAGGAGCATCAACTCAAGTCCACACCACCACCCTGGTGGACCCAGCTCTGCCTGCCCTGGGACATGCCAGGGGTGTTGGGGAAGGAAATGTGGGTCTGCTCAGCCCCTCTCCCGTGCTGGATGTGGCCCTGGCACAAGCCATATCCTGCTGCCCCCTTCCCTGGGGCGAGGTGTGTGTCTGTGCCTGGCTGCAGCTCACTCACCTTGCCCGGTGCCCGTGTTATCGCCCTCGGCTGGCTCGGCCACGGGGAAGCCACCAGCCGCCCCCCCGGGGGAGCGGGGCAGGCTGAGCCCCACCTGCAGCATGTGTCCAGGCTCCGGTGCACCCCGCTGCCGGGTCCCCTCTGTCCCCGTCACCTGCCCTGACTTTTAAGGCGAGTGCCAGCCTGCCAGCGCAGGAGGTTTATTTGGTGTAAATAGGGCGAGGGGTGGAGCAGCTCCCATGCCCGTGTCCCCCCTTTCCTGCCCCAATTCTGTGCTGATGCCGGGGAGGAGGGGGGGGATGTAAACACCCCGTGGGATGAGATAGCCATCAAACCAACAACACGACCATTAAACTTAATAATTTATTTTTTCAAGGTATAACCTTCATTATCCCACTCGGGGGTTCACTCCCTTCGCCAGCGTCATGGGGCGGGAGGGTGCCGGGGGTGTGTGTGTGTGTGTGTGTGTGAGGGAGCTGCCACCACAATCAATCGCCCGTCCTTGAAGGAAGGAAACATCAACACAACCCGGGGGTTTCCAACTGCTTCCCGCTGGATGGTCCCGGAGGAGTTGGGGAGAGAAACACCTGGGCAGCAGGTGCCAGGGACCGGGTGACAAGGGGCCACGAGGACTAAGTGACGCCCTTCTGTGTCCTCCCTCTGCACCCTTAGGGAAGCTTTTTGGGGGACAGGAGCACTGGGGCTGTACCAGCCGTGTTTGTGGCACTTCGTTGGCACCAGCCAGCAAAAGCACCAGGGGAAATTCAGGGTGATGCAGACGTGCACCCCACAGCACCCCGGGAGCAGGAGCACAACCTGGGATTGTTGCAGGCACGGTTGTGGTGCTTCAGCCTTTCCAGTCTGTCCCCCTTTGCAATGGATGGTATTGCTTGACTTTGAGCCTCCAAATGCCTGGCAGAATTAGGAGCTGTGTGTTGTATTCACAGACAGAAGAGCTGAGCTGAAGGAAAAACACCCTCCAACAGCTGCGAGATGCTCCCAGCAACATCACACTGATCCGACACTGTGACCTGGAGAACTCGCAGTTCAGGCTGCACTTAAAAGTGGGCATTTTTATAGGCACCTTAAATTTCTTTAAGATTTTTTTTTGCCTTAAAAAATCTGTTTTTTTTTTCTCCAGTGACAACATTCCTGCTTCGCCTCCCTGCCTGCGGGTCTGCCTGCACCTGCAGCACATCCTGAGCATCCTCTGGCACTGGTGGGCTCAGGGCAGACAGGAGCGGTCCCTCTGCAGACCCTCTCCTTTCTGCATGAAGCACCTCCTCCATGATGTGCCACGCTGAGGGGAGCAGCACAGCTGTTCTGTCACCTCCTGGCAAGCTGGGAGCCCGAGGAACCATAGAATCAAAGAATGGTTTGGATTGGAAAGGATCTTAAAGACCAACCACCCCCTGCCTCCCACCACCCTCCCACCAGACCAGGTTGCTCCAAGCCCCCTCCAACCTGGCCTTGAACCCCTCCAGGGATGGGGCAGCCACAGCTTCTCTGGGCAACCTGGGCCAGGCTCTCACCACCCTCACACCAAAGAAGTTCTTTCTGAGATCTCATCCATAATCTCCCCTCTTCTCAGTTTAAAACCTTTTCCTCTCAACCTATGGCTCCCCTCCCTCATCCACAGTCCCTCCCCATCTCTCCTGGAGCCCCTTGAGGGACTGGAAGGGGCTCTAAGGTCTCCCCGGAGCCTTCTCTTCTCCAGGCTGAACCCCCCCAACTCTCTCAGCCTGTCCTCCCAGCAGAGGGGCTCCAGCCCTCCCAGCATCTCCATGGCCTCCTCTGGCCCTGCTCCAACAGGTCCATGTCCTTCTGATGTTGGTGGCCCCAGAGCAGAGCAGAGGGGCAGAATCCCCCCTCACCCTGCTGGCTGCGCTGCTGGGGATGCAGCCCAGGATGTGGTTGGCTTTCTGGGCTGCCAGCACACGTTACCGGCTCATGTTGAGCTTCTCATCCACCAACACCCCCAAGTTCTTCTCCTCAGGGCTGCTCTCCAGCCATTCTCCACCCAACCTGGGTTTGTGCCTGGGATTGCCCCAATCCAGTAGTGGGACCTTGCGCTTGGTCTGGCTGAACTCGGTGAGGGGCCGAGGGGTCGTTTATTCTCCTTCCAACTCAAACCCTTTTGCCCAGGCTCTTAGAGCAGCAGGTCCTGCAGCAGGTCCTTTCCCCGGGACCTCACTGGCTTCTTTCTCCTCTTTTCCTTTTTCTAGGACAGCGGATGCCTCTCCCTGCCAGACCAGAGCAGCTCTGAACCTTCCCTCAGCGCCCCCCCGTCCGCCTGCCCACTCCGAGACAGGAGATGGCAGTGAATTAGGGATGGTGCGAGATGGATCATCGCTTCATGCCTTTTTTATGGTGAAAAAATTAAATATGTAGAGGCCGTGGCAGCTCCGGATGAGCCGCGCCGCTGATGGGCATGAATGTTTCAAGATAACTGCCTGCGAGAGGAGCCCGATTCGGGATGTGCAAAGGGGGCTGGTGAGATGAGCCGTCACCCTGGGGATGGAGATGCCAGGGCCAGCCAGGCTCCCACTCCGTGCCCGGGATTCTTCTGGCCACCTGGGTCCTCCTCGGTCACGGCTTCACGGTCCCAAGCACTCGAGAGCATCGGCCTCAGCCCCTCCATCCTCGTGCTTCCTCTTTCAAAAGCCATCCCAGCCCCAGCCAAACCGGCTTCGCTCTCCAGGAGCACAGCGGGCGTTTCGGCCGCCTGTAAATAGGCTGACGAGGATCTGCTCGTTATCCCGGCAGGGCGGCAGCAGCCCCGTCATACGAGGGCAATAAAACATCGCTGTCGGTGCTTCGCCGCTGCTTTTCAGGCACCCCCACCGATGTTGGGATCTGCATCGATTTGCGTCATCCATCGCGCCCAAAAAACCCAGGAGAGGCCAAATCCTGGGTGTGGGGAAGGCTCTTTGGGCTGGGCTGGAGCAGAAGTGGGTGCCCGAGTTACTGCAGAGCCCTTGGCAGCCAAAATATTGACAGTGTCAACACTGTCCAGTGTCACGGTGGCTTCCTGGCAGCCCAGCCCTGCCCGCTCCGCCTGGCAGGGGGACGGAAACATCGGGGTGGGGGCAGGGGGAGGCAATGGGTGTTATTTGGGAATGGGCAGGAACCGGGGATGGGGCTGAGGATTTGGGAAGGGAAACTGCAGCTGCCTGAAGGAAGAGAAGGCAGGAGCCGGGGGGAAACGGCTGTGGGGAGCCTGTGGGGCTGGAGCAGCCCTGCCCAAAGGGGACAGCCTGAGAGTCGGGGTGCTCTCAGGCACCCCGTGGCGCCGTGGTGGGGACGGGTTAAAGAGACCCTTGAACCTCAGGAGCTGCAGCTCAGGGTGGGAAAGGGAGAGGGGACAGGTTCATGTGGTGTAAGGAAGGAGAGAGGAAAGAGGGAGGATGGAGGGAGGAACAAGGGAGGAAAAAGAGAGGAAGGATGAAGGAAAGAGGGAGGAAGGAAAGAAGGAGGGAGGGAGGAAGGAGGAAGGGAGGAGAGTGGAAACAGTAAGGATAGAGGAAGGATGGAGGGAGGAACAAGGGAGGAAGGACAGAGGAAGAAGAAAGGAAGGATGAAGGAGAGAGGGAGGGAGGGAGGAAGGAAGAAAGGAAGAAGGGAGGGAGAGAAGAAGGAAGGAAGGAAGGAAGGAAGGAAGGAAGGAAGGAAGGAAGGAAGGAAGGAAGGAAGGAAGGAAGGAAGGAAGGAAGGAAGGAAGGAAGGAATCTTTACATCTCACGGTGTATTTTGTGCTCCTCTGGAAGATAACAAAGGGCTCCTGGAAAATCAGGAAGAAGCAATGGGCTTGGATGCAGTTTTGCGGATGGAGGAGTTGGCTGGGGACAAGGGGTGCTCTCCCCCTCTACCTCAGCTGTGCACCCTGCACCCCTACACCCGGTGCTGCACGCCCTGCACCCTACACTTCTGCACATTGTGCAGCACAACCATCACCTCTGCACCCATGGACCACTACACCCTGCGCTGTACACCCTGCGCTGTACACCCTGCATCCTGCAC
>QJSC01024989.1:118508-235793 GCA_003697955.1 Calidris pygmaea
TCCTGGGCTGCGTAGGGAAGAGTGTGGCCAGGAGGTGGAGGGAGGTCATTCTCCCCCTCTGCTCTGCACTGGGGAGGCCACAACTGGAATCCTGCGTCCAGTTCTGGGCTCCCCAGTTCAAGAGAGACAGGGAACTGCTGGAGAGAGTCCAGCGTAGGGCAACAGAGATGCTGGAGGGATTGGAGCATCTCCCTGATGAGGAAAGGCTGAGAGAGCTGGGGCTCTTTAGCCTGGAGAAGAGAAGGCTGAGGGGAGACCTTATTAATGCTGACAAGTATCTAAAGGGTGGGTTGAGGAAGGATGCAGCCAGACTCTTTTCAGTGGTTCCCAGTGACAGGACGAGGGGCAACGGGCACAAGCTGGACCATGGGAAGTTCCACTCCAATCTGAGGAAGAACTTGTTTGGGGTGAGGGTGGCAGAGCCCTGGCAGAGGCTGCCCAGGGAGGGTGTGGAGTCCCCTTCTCTGGAGATCTTCAAGCCCCGCCTGGATGCTCCTGAGTGATGTGCTCTGGGCAACCCTGCTTTGGCAGGGGAGTGGGACTGGATGATCTCTAGAAGGTCCCTTCCAACTCTGACAATTCCCTTATTCACAGCTGGGAAGTATGGTTAATAGCGTTCAAGTTGTGCTCTCCTTATGCTGTTCTCTTACATCCCCTTCCTAGTGGGAGGAGTTATGTTTGTTGTCTCTAATATGTTCTTAGAATCCATCCCTGGTGGTCTCTTCTCTTTTCTTGAAGCGTAAAATTCAGGCCTCTATTATAATTAGTAAATTATTAGCAGTGCATGAGTTGGGTTTGGTGGGAGTCACACAGGTGCTGTGTCCATAACACCGCAGGCATAGAATTGGCATATAATTATATAAAAACCACCTCTTTTACTGCAGATATTGCAGTCCTGCAAACTCAGGGTGCAGTGGAATAAGGCAGGATGGGTTGTTTTCAGTGCTTTGTTCATGGCCTTTTGAATTTTATCTGTTTCCAGTTAGGTCAGCACTGGGTTTTTGCCTGTGGAATTCCAGTCGGGAGCATTTGCTCCCCTTGGTTGTATTTCAGAGTTTTGGGCAGCTGCACTTTCTGTGTGAGCATGAGTCTTGCTGAGGAGCTCTGTGCACGTACTTCACATCCAGGAGCTTTTACGTCTCACCAAAATACCGAGTTAAAAACTCTTGTGAGCAATTGAATTGAGAGAGTCCTGTAAATTTGTTACGCTTCTCTTTCCCAATTTAAATAGCAAACCCAGTCTCTCTTTTCTTCTTGAGCTGGTGGGGGCTGTGGGTCAGGCGGGGCTGTGGGTCAGGCGGGGCTGTGGGTCAGGCAGGGCTGTGCTCTGCCCTGTAGCTCCACACAGTGCGTTCATGGGCTGGGTCACACCACAGGCTGCCCAGGGAGGTGGTGGAGTCTCTGTCTCTGGGGACATTCAAACCCTCCTGGACGCGTTCCTGTGGGACCTGCTCTGGGTGACCCAGCTCTGGCAGGGGGTTGGACTGGTTGGTCTCCAGAGGTCCCTTCCAACCCCATAGCATTCTGTGATTCTGTGGGGCTGAGCGGGGCTTCCCCACCTCTGCCCACCTGAGTGTGCTGAGATCTGCCTCTGTAGAGCCCAACTATACTCCTCCAACATGGATGTGCGATAGAAATACATATTTTTAAAAACATTTTTAGCTTACTCTTCTAATGGCAGGTGTTGTCCGATGCCCTGTATTCACCGGAGCTTTTCCGGAGCAAACACCCAGTGCTGGATTTTATGCTCTTGTCAGGTCTCTTGTGGGAGGGCAAGTGTAGAGCCCTCCTGAGACAGTTTCTTGTTGCAGTATGTCAGCCCCAGTCTTTTAACTTCTATACTTTTAACTCCTCATGTTTTTAAAGAAATACCTGAGCCATTTTGCTGAAGTTCTTTGATACCCAGTCCCTTTCCAGTGCTGTGCCCTTGGAAAAGGCAGAGAGAGCTTTGAAGCTCTCACATTGGTACCCTACCTGTTGAAAATAAGATTATTTTTTTTTTTTTCTAGTTTGTTTACTCTGTGTATCTTGGAGCAGGTATAAGAGATACTCAAAGCTTAATTTGTAGTTTTCTGTATTCAGGTGTGTATTTGTGTTTTAGAATCATACAATTGTCCAGGTTGGAAGGGACCTTTCAGATCATCTAGGCCAACCATCAACCATCTGATAAAAGCCCATCACTAACCCATGTCTCTAAGCACTATGTCAACCCATCTCTTAAATCCCTCCAGGGATGGGGCCTCAACCCCTTCCCTGGGCAGCCCATTCCAAGGCTTAATAACCCTTTCCGTGTAAAAATTTTTCCTAATTTCCAATCTGAACCTCCCCTGGAGCAACTTGAGGCTGTTTCCACTTGTCCCATCGCCTGTTTCTTGGGAGAAGAGACCGACCCCCCCTGGCTACACCCTCCTTTCAGGGAGTTGGAGAGAGCAAGGTCTCCCCTCAGCCTCCTTTTCTCCAGGCTCAACACCCCCAGTCCACCCAGTTTTGTGAGGGTGTGCTCAGTAACATGGTGTAGGGGTTGGCTTCTGCTCACTGATGTTCCCCGGCGTGGCGTTTGGCTCAGCCAAAACTTGTGTTTCACTGCAGTTTGTCTTCTTTGCATAACTGGGCATGGTCAGTACAACGTCTGGGGATGGTAAAACCATGGGCTTTGATGAATCTGTTAATTGTTCTAGGTCTGTTTTTTCCAGAGCACAGTGCAAACCCAGTGGTGCTGGCTTTTACCTCTGTGGCTGAGTCAGCCGAAACATGTAAAATAAACTGAAACAAGTAGCCCGTGGGGACCGATGGGGTGAGGAAGCTCTTGTGTTGTCAGTCCATGAGCTGATGTGGCCTCTGAAGCACGGCTGTCTCTGCTGTGGGTCAGACCCAGGGCCAGGACTCAACCTGGAGCTGCCCTGGCGTGGAGGTGTTGAGGCAGATGGGAGGAAAATACCAAATCCCATGGTAATTTCAAGCTCTGTTAGAAGTCATCAGGGAAACCAGTATTTTCCAGCACAAGATAACATCAGAGACAGTATTTATTTGCTGGTGTTGCAAGGCTTGAAGTTTTATAGTTCTCTTTTAACTTCTTTAATTAAAAATGGTTAAAACTATGCCAGCTGTTCTCTGGCTGGTGAATTCCCAGCCCTTCCATATTCTCCCTCGGAGGTCTTGTTTTCAGCGGTGTGGGCAGGGATGTACCCAGAGCCTGAACCTTGTGCTGGTAAATCAGACCTTGCCCTCTTGCCCGAGCCCAGCCAGGACGCAGGTCGGCAGGGAGGGAGCTTGTGTCCCCTGCCTGTCACCCCGCTGGTAGGGACAGAAGGTGAGAGCTTCTGGTGGGGTTAAGCTGCTGCTCATGGCGCTGGCTTTCTCTGAAATGATCGGTGACTTCTGGAGCAGCCTGTTTTGGATTTGAGTCGGTGGCAAAGGCCGCTCCTCAGCGTGTCTGAAGTCTGAAAGTCAGCTTTTCCCACTGCATTAACAAAATCAGCGCGTGTTGTTTGATGAAGTTCTAGCGGTGACACTTTTCCCTGGTTTTGTATTGGTTTTCCGTATCTAATCCATCTCTGAAGTGACAGCACACAGTTTCAGAAGTCTTTTTCTTTCCAGCAGTCATTCCTTTCATTAACCTTCTTGCACCACTGATCACATATTTTATTGTCCCCATGGCCTGTAACTGTGAAGGTTTTACTAGAATTAATCTTCGTTTATATTTGGTCACCATTCAGTGAGTTTTACATCCTTTGAAAACTGCTGTAAAGCTCTTTCTGAGCGGGAAATACAGTGGCCTTAATGCTCTTAGTATTTATCCCAACTGACAACTCGGGCTGGGGCACGGGGCAGGACGCTGCCTTGCTTTGCTGTAGCATTAATTTACCTTCCGGCATTGTCAGCCTTAATTAAGATGCAACTGGAATTTTCCAGGGGAAAGGTGGTGCTGTTTATGTGCGGGGTCAGTTAAATTTTCTTTAATTGGTTTTCAATAGGGCAATTCCAGTATCTTCTCCCCTCTTTTCTCCTTGGAAAGAGATCCGTGCGGGTTAGTTTGACAGAGTAGAAATCCCCGGGATTTCACACTGTTTGAAATATTGACTTTCTGGAAATCACAATATCAACGTTTTGTGAGTCTTTAAACATTGGTGGAGGCAAAGGAATGGAGAACGTTCCTTCTCCTGCCCGACCAGGCAGTCAGGATGTGGAAGTATCTGTCGATCACCAGTGAATCAATAAATTGTGTGCCCTTTAACACAACTTTCTTGGTTTCTCTTTGAATTTCTCAAAAATACAGAAAGCTTTTGATAGCTGCGGGCCACAAGACGCCTTAAGTAATCGCTACCCTAGATAAAAAAATAATATGGACTCTTCTAAAAGTTGGGGTTTTTAATGTGGATTGTCATTTTCCTGCTCAAGAATTTGTCTGTCAGACGTACGGTGTTTAGGTCTTACTCCAAATGGGCATTTTGCCGAAAGCCAAATAGACCCCGAGTGCCGGATTTCAATCGATGAGCCATTGGGTGCGTAAATGCTTTTGTGAGTCTGGCTGTTGTTCATGCAGGAGCAAATGCTGTTTGCAAAATAAGATTATAAACAGTTGTTGAGGTGCCTTTAAACTCCTTGCTGCTTTCCTTCCTCCCTCCCAGTTACCACTGGAAGCTTTCCCGGCTGCAGCTATGGGTCCCGATGGCGGATGTGATTAGCCGTGTGTCCAGGAGATGGATGGGAAGGGTGGAAGGAGAGGTGAATTGTCCATCCAGAAAGCTGTCCTTGAGAATGTCTGAGGTTTGAGCAATAAGATCAAATCTAGGATCTGGGGCAGAATTTTTCCAGCATTAATTATCCTTTGGCTGTGTAATCACGAGCCAACAGGGTTGTAGTTGTCTCAACACTCTCCTCATCCACTAAATGGTGTTTCGGTATTTGGGTCACCTTCTGTCCTACCTTGGAGCACCTGGAAGCTCTCTGTAGGTTACAGTGTGTGTGTCCTCACGCAGGCAGCAGGTAAAACGCGCCTGTAAAACCCAACGTTGGGTGTGCCCACCCCAAATTTAAGAAAGGTTGCAGTAAAATAGTGCAGTCTTCTCGGTTTAGTCTGAGTTCAAGGTCCAGTTTGTATCTCTCTTCCTTCAGAACATCCTTAAGGACCTTGCTGAAGCCAAGGCTGTGGTAATGGGAAAACTGTGTATCTATGCATTTATAAGGAATAGCAAAGAAAGGATTTAAATACCAAAGTTAAGTCAAATGCCACAAGTTTAGGTGTTGTGTCTCAGGTTGTGCCTGTTATTAATGTTTAACGCTCATTAGCCTCAGGAAGAAATGTCGGTAGGAGGGCAGCTTTCAAGGCTGAGCTCTGTGCTTTCTGTTTTGCCTCCTAAATTTGCTCAAAACCACCAGAAGTTTCTTGCCCAAGGTTGTTTCTGCATCAGTGGTGTCACGGATTGTGCTGGTGTGGCTGTGCTGGCTCTGTAGGAGAAAAAATGTCAAAGTGGGACCTGTTGGAGGCTGATGCTCCTGTTGCTTGTGCTCGACCTTTCACCAGCCAGGCAGAGGTTCAGGTGTGTCTTGTCCCAACGTATGGGACCAATGTAGAGTCTATCGAGGTGTGAGTTACAGGTGATGGGGTTGTTGATCATTTTATGAACAGGACAAATACTCTCACAGGGGTGGATTTGTCCCATCACCTTTTCTCTGGATATAATTGCACAAGATGCATGTTCTTTCTAGAAAGAATTCTCCTTTCTTATAATTCTCTCTTAGAAAGGATGGGGTCAGGCTCTTCTCAGTGGTGCCCCGGGACAGGACAAAGGGCAACAGGCACAAGCTGGAACATGGGAAGTTCCATCTGAACCTGAGGAGGAACTTCTTTGCTGTGAGGGTGGCAGAGCCCTGGCAGAGGCTGCCCAGAGAAGTGGTGGAGTCTCCTTCTCTGGAGACGTTCAAACCCACCTGGGCACGTTCCTGTGGGACCTGCTCTGGGTGGACCTGCTCTGGCAGGTGGTTGGACTGGATGATCTCCAGAGGTCCCTTCCCTACAGTTCTGTGATTCTCATTCCCAAGGAGTACAAGTGAGCTGTAGAAGGTGAGTACAAGTAAGAAGGAGTACAAGTGAGCTGTAGAAGAGCTGTTTTAGAATAGTATTGTGCTATGATCAATCTTGCACAGAAAGTAAGGGATGGTGTAGAAAGAAGGCTGTGATAATTGATAGCAAGATGAATCTCTGATGGAAAAGTTTATTGTGGTGTACACTGAGGACTTGGATAGGAGAGTGAGGCTGTTGTGAAATAAAAATCAAGGCCAGGTTGGAGGGGGCTTTGAGCAACCTGGTCTGGTGCGAGGTGTCTCTGCCCAGGGCAGGGGGTGGGACTGGGTGGTCTTTGAGGTCCCTTCCAACCCAAACTATTCTGTGATTCTATGAAAATGGGAGCGTAAGTGTTGATATAAAGGTAGCCTACCCTCTGTAGGGGTGTCTCCTCTGTGTGGTTTCTCACCTGTAGCTGTGTTCTGCCAATTGTCTGTCCCACAGCCCATGGGCAGCTGCTCTGTGCAGCTTCCAGTCATTGAAACCAGTGGGACCAGTTAACCCAACTGCAGGTAAATGGTGTCAAGAGCAACATAGCATGTCCTCAAACATGAGATGTGCTGCTCTTGTTTCTAGTGGGACCGGGAATACCCTCTGCCAGCTGCAGGCAATGCTGCCCTTTCTGCAGGCTTCTTGTGGGGAGGTCTCCACCTGGGAAGGGACGCGGAGAGGATTTGGAAGTGCTCCTGTGGCTTCTCCTGGATTTTTTGGAAGGGGAGAGAGCTTTTTTTGATATGTTCAAATTATACGTGTTTTATTTCCTAGCTTGGAGCTTCCTAAGATACACTGCTGCCAGTGTGAGCAATTAAATGGTAAGTGAGAGGATGCCCCCTCTCCTGAAGCTGAAGTGCCCCTGGGCTCGGCCACGATCCCTCTGGGTCGTTAAGGGAATGTTCCAGTGATCCTGCAACCAATTGTCATATGACCCAGGTTTTGTTTCAAATTCGGTCTTGCTGATCAGTCCTCTAAAGCCCTAAGCCTTGATGTGTGGCCCTGGTCTAAAGTAAGTGCTGGTTGAGTAATCTAAGTTACTTGGGGAGTTTTATAAGAATTATCAGTGAAACAATGGCTTCTGGAAGATAAGCCCTCCCTTGTTAAGCACTGACATAGCTCCCTGATTTTAAACCCCATCATCTTTTATACTTGGGCGCGCTGCTAAGCCTTGTAATTAGTTAAATCTGCTCCTGTAATCAAAAGCTATCTGCACACTCCACTGCTCTGTGACGGTTGCAAAGATTTTACGTGATTAACTCGACGGAGGCAGTGGGTGGCTAATTGGATAAGCTTTAATCTTCACACCACCAAAGCGAAACATGGGAAGATCAGAGGAAGTAGGAAGTTCTGCTGCGCTGTGTGGGAAGGTAGTTACCAAACATGTCAGAAAGATTATTGTCACGAGCAGACCAGTTGTCATGACCCAACCGACAAGAACAGGGCAGATTATTAGGGGGGAGGGAGAGAGAAAATTATTTCACATTTGCTTGCCTCGGCCTTTTTTTAACAGGCAGAAATAGTCGTGTTCTGTTCAGTGAGCAAAGAGTTTTATGTTCCGTTTGCTTTATTTGAGTAATTTTGTCAGTTGTAATGTTGTTGTTTAACCCTAGATTCTGCATGTTTGCTAATTGAACTGGGTGGACTCTCGTGATCTTTGTGTCCTCAGAAGCGTGATGTTCCCGTGATGTTTGGGTTTGTGGAACCTGGTCACTGTCGTGGTGAGGCTGGAAAATACAAGAGCGTATTTAACCCCCTAAAAGCACCTCCGAAGGGTAGGGAATGTGTGAAACTGTGTCTCAGGAGTGTGTATCTTTGTCTAATCCAGCCTGATTCTTTGTCTTGGTGAGTTGTAAGTTTTAATGGAGGGGCAAAGGGCTGGAAAACAGAAGGGTCCTGGCTCTTCTCGTTCAGACGTTGCTCATGACGGTGGTTGGGGCAGCCTGGGTTCTGCTCCACCATCAGCAGCACAGTTCAGTGAGACGCTGTGATTTACAATAAGGGCTTTTTGGTCCTGTAGCAAAAAAAGAAATCTGAAATCTTCTGACAAATTCATTGCCTTGAGGTGAAGTTGAATAAATGTGTTAAAATCTGAAGTGAGAAGAAGTGACATGCGCTCGAACGCACCGGGCTGCGGGTGCAGTGCACACAGGCGAGGGCCTACGTGCCTGTGATTTATGGATGCCCCCAAACTCATGTGGTGATGCATTATTTTTCAGCAGTGTTGGTTCATCTCGTGGCCAGGAGGTGGCTCTAGTTCACCATAATTCCTCAAGGAACTCCTGGGTTCTGGGTTTTGCTGAATACCCTGCTGCCAGACTAGGGGGTCCCTGGGCAGGGTGCGTTCACTCCTCGCTCCAGTGCTGTGTGTGCGGAGTGAAATTCGTTGGATACAGGAGTTGGACCACAAAATGATTTGATTTCAAGCATGTGTGTGTACCATACAGCCTTTCAGTATATCTCACAGAGAAGGGACCTGGACTCAATTAATAAATAAAAAAAAAAAAATTAAAAAAAAGAAAGGTCTTGGTGTGATGAAAATTTTTTTGAGAATTTGCAGAATCCTCAAAATGCTATCTGTTCTTGCTTTGTTTGTGGAAGCGCTCTGGGAAAAGAACTGGGAAAGGTAAAATGAGAATAAAATATGAAATTTTTAAAAAGCGAAGCAGAAAGTAAAACCTCTTCCTTCTGTCCTGCTCTTGAGGAGTTGATCTTACGGTGACTCTTACCCCAAATCTGTGTTGCAGTTTGGGTTCAAGCCACTCACTGTCTGTCAGATGATGTTTTTCTTGTAGGAGAAACCATCGAGAAGCCGAAAGGCGGAAACCAGAAATCTGCTATTGAGAAAAATATTTAAGTGGCATTTCATTTTACTGCTTGAATTTATGTGCCTTGGACACGAAAAACTTGTTTTCCATTGTAAGCGGGGAAGTGTCTATAACGCGAACAACCTCAAGTCATAATTCTTTTAAAAGAAAACCCAGAACTTGGTTAATCTTTCGTTGAAGAGCGTGTGTCCCTGGCTGATGGCTCGTGTTGGTGCCAGATTAGGAAATGCAGGAGAGTAACTGTGTCGCTTCCATCCACCCTTGCTGAAATGCAGAACTGCTCCCTTTAGGTTTGGTCAGGATAGCAGAAAATTAGTAGTCTTGGCTGATTTGCATCTGTATTACTGTGATGATCCTTTCACTGCTGGAAGCTTTGAGGCTATACCTCTCTGCTGCTAGAAGTTTGTTTTGACAATAGCAAATACATGAAAACTAAGTGTATTCCCAGTAACGCTGGTCTTTCTGTAGCAGTCTTGAATGCTGTGTGCTTTACATGCAAATAATATTTAATATGTATATGTATTATACAGCGTATGGTATACATTTCACCACGTAGCATATATATTTCACCACGTAGCTTAATTGTTGACTGCAAAACTAATTCTCTTCCTGCTTTACCCCTTGTAGGCAGCATTATGGAGCCTTTATTAGTGGAGATTGTGGGGCTCTTTTTGGCTCACGTCCTCTATGGTTGCAGAGAGTCCCAGGGCGAGCCATCTCTGTGATTTCCATCTCTGTCAGCCAGTCCTTACGAGCAGGAATTTATACCATGAGTGGGTTTTGTGTTGAAAAATTACTTACCGACGTTATTTTCAGGTCTAGCCTAATGACGGGAGGGGTCAAACGAGGCGTAACCAACCCGTGGCTCTTGGAAGAATCCGAGGAAACCAGAGGGCTTGGCTTTGGTGATCTCAGGCAGCAGCAGCGAAGGATCATAGAAGGTACAAGAGTCTTTCTGTTGTTTTTTTTTTGTAAGCGTTGCTAGGACTCCTGAGGAGCCCTCACTACAAAGTCAATACAATAACCCATCCTGACGTTTTATTATCAAACGTAGTAGTTCCAGGTGGTTGTTTTCTGTATTTGCAGGAGCAATATTGTGCTCGCAGTATTCTTAACTGGAAGCTTCTTAAATCAAATTTTCAAAGACCTTACAGGGTGTCCCTGATTTTGACCACATTCGTGGTCTGGTTTGTGGTGGGGATCCCCTGACTTGCATGGAGTGCAGGGGTGTTACTGCGGTGCTTGAGGCTGGGGGCGTTACATCTCCTGTTGAATTGCAACAGTGTAAGAATTAACTTCAGCTAAAAAGAGTCTTTAGATTTTGGCCCTCAGCATCCGTAAGGAATTTTTAACTTTGGAAGTGGTGGAAAACCTCAGCCTGAGGACATCAGGTGATTAATGAGGTAACTTCATTGCAATTAAAGTTTTGGAAGTGATCAAATAAAATCAGTCTCCAGATAACGCCTGTGTGTGAAAGAGTGTTTATAGCTGCAGCTCAGGAGAGCGGCAGGAACTCTGTTTCAGATGCTCCGGGAGATACCTCAAGCTCCAGTTTTGGTTACTGGAATCATAGGATGATATGGAGTTGGAAGGGACCTCTGGAGATCATCCAGTCCAACCCCCTGCCAGAGCAGGTCCACCCAGAGCAGGTCCCACAGGAACGTGTCCAGGAGGGGTTTGAATGTCTCCAGAGAAGGAGACTCCACCACCTCTCTGGGCAGCCTCTTCCAGGGCTCTGCCACCCTCACAGGAAAGAAGTTCCTCCTCATGTTTAGATGGAACTTCTTCTGTTCAAGTTTGTGCCCATTTCCTCCTGTCCTGTCCCTGGGCACCACTGGAAAAAGACCAGCCCCATCCTCCTGACACCCACCCTTGAAGTATTTATAGGTGTTGATCAGATCCCCCCTCGGCCTTCTCTTCTCCACACTAAAAAGCCCCAAGTCCCTCAACCTCTCCTCATCAGAGAGATGTTCTAGTCCCCTCATCATCTTTGTAGCTGCTGATGTACCCTCTCCAGCAGTTCCCTGTCCTTCTTGAACTGGGGAGCCCAGAACTGGTCCCAGTGCTCCGGATGGAGCCTCCTTAGGGCAGAGCAGAGGGGCAGGATGACCTCCCTCAAATTTCTGGTCACAGTCTTCTTGATGCCCCCCAGGATGCCATTGGCCTTCTTGGCCACAAGGGCCCATTGCTGGCTCATGATCATCTTGTTGTCTACCAGGACTCCTGGGTCTTTTTCCTCAGAGCTGCTCTCCAGCAGGTCACCCCCAGCAGGAAGAGGTGCTGGGGGTGAGATCTTCCTCCTGGTGCAGGGAGGGGGGTTCCATCCATCCTGTATGATTTCTGGCTCCCGTTCTGCAGCAGGCCAGTGGCAACATCGCCGCAAACTGGGATGGCAGCGGTGATGTGGATCTCGGTACAGGAGTCTGCAGAGCTGGTGGGAGCACATCAAATTATAGCTGCCCTACAGTGTCCGTCTCGAGCTCTCCCCCAGGCGCTCCGTATCCTCTTGCAGCTTAAAATCTATTTGAATTCTTTGGTGTTTGCATCACCTGTTTGTCTTTTATTCATGTTAAAAGTTTCTTGGAAAATTTAAAAAGGCTAATCAGGGATCTCTGTGTGTGTGCCAGAAAATCTCCTGCATTTATGATTGAGTAACAGCTGAATGTTGAATTCTTGGATTTTTATTATTATTTTTTTTTTGGGACCCTCAGCTAAATGTCCCAGCCAGAGCAGACAAATTAATTACCCATCATTCACATAATTTTAAGAGTGCTGTTGCCCTAAGGATTCATTTTCATGTTCTGTTGATGTATTTTTCTTCATACATTTAACTCTTTAAGCACAGAGTAGATTTTTTTTCTTCACTCCTGTGTCTTTTATGGTACAAAGCCTGGCACATCAGCAATTTTTTTTTCATGTAATTTTATGTATTTTTCTGGTGCAGAGCAAGATGCTGGACTCGATGCGCTTTCTTCAATCATATCCCGGCAGAAGCAAATGGGGCAGGAAATCGGGAATGAGCTGGATGAACAGAATGGTAAGAACAAGACTCGTAGAAACTCATTTTGCCTCACTTTTATGTAAGATGATGATTTCTTTTTTTTTTCCTCCTCGTACATCTGCACTCCTTTTTGCCCACAAAGTCACCAGACCATACTGTAAAGGTTTGCAAACAACCAGTGCAGGTTCTGTCTGTGCAGGAGCTGGTTGTTTTATTGTGTTTCGCTACATACCGCCTTGTGCATGTACGATATATAGCACCTGGTATATTTTTATCGAGCCTGCCTTTTGAAGGAGAAGATTGGTGATTATTTATACAAAGTACAAAATTAATTTTGCACTCAGTCTTTTGCATTTTTCAGTTTTGTGGCGGTTTTTATGGTGAGCTTTTGAGCGTTGCTGGGTTTCACTTCAGCATTCTTGTTCCGCGGCTTTCCTCGTGGACTAAATGGAAGTCTTGAGGCAGTGATTAAAGGAGAAGCGTTGTGTTTGCTACACAGGATTCGGGTTTTGAAGGTTTCATGGCATTGAATGTAGGATCAAATTAAGTGCGATATTGAACTAGAAGAGTACCTATTTGCTTTAAAATGAGCCAGTATCCTAATGGGAGAATTGCTCTCCTGGTAAATGTGCTTTGTTACTTGCTTAATTGTCTGCGTGACATGAACTGTCCCTGGGAGGGAGAGCGGATCCTCCAGCCTTTCTGACTTTTCATTTCTTACAATATGGTAATAGCTCAATTAGAGCCGTGGAACCCCGCCAGCTTTCTCCCCTGCACAAAGACTTGCGCCACATGCTTTATCCTTGGGTTGTGTTGTACTTAACCACCGAGAAGGTAAATGTCCTTTTACTTGCTAATAAATGATATGCTTAAATCGGCTTCTTCCTGAACCTATTTTTTTTTTCGTCCCCTTGTATTTCTCTGCCTGTCTGTGCGGGGTGAGGGGGGGGCCGATTAACAACGATGTAAAGTATGTACTGCTTGGGAGCTCCGTTCCAACCGAGAGTGAAGTCAGGGGACGGCTGTCCCCTGTGCCCCTTGGATACATGGCTAAATCCAGGAGGGATATGAAATGTCTAGAATATGTCTTTGTTTATTAATCTTAAGGTTGTTAAGAACTGGTTTGTGCAGCTGGGAGAAACTCTGCTTTAGTGGTCTTGTCAGATTTTGATCCTCTGCCTCGTGAGTAAAGACATTTTCAATTAAAAATCTCAGTTTCATAAGTTTCCTCTATTAACCGTTGTTGAAAAAGTCATATTAATTGCTTTTTTTTGCTCTAAATAGGAAACAGGTGGGAAGCATGAGCGTGTTTACTAATTCTCTGTGAAACCTTGGTTTCTCATCAGGAAAATACACTGTCTGTGTCCCATTTCCCTCTGTTGGGGGTGAGGGAAGGTCCCCAAATCCTTATGTTTTTGGGCCCCTGAAGGTACTGTGCATTGTACCATGGCATTGCT
This sequence comes from Calidris pygmaea, assembly GCA_003697955.1. Taxonomy (NCBI): domain Eukaryota; kingdom Metazoa; phylum Chordata; class Aves; order Charadriiformes; family Scolopacidae; genus Calidris; species Calidris pygmaea. The sequence continues at coordinate 131,850 of QJSC01024989.1, forward strand.
GCGTGACCACCCCGGGCTTTTTCTAGCAGTGAAGCCTTGAAACATCTGTGAAATTGGGAATACATTTAACCCTCCCTTTTACAAATAACGCAAATAATGCCAGTTTTGTTTGTCTTACAGACAGTTACGAAGCCTAGAGCCAAATTCTCAATGTTTTCTTGCGTGCTCTTTTGTGAGCTACAGGCAACTTTCTCAAAAGATGGAAACTTTGGGGAGAGCTGAGGGTAAAAAGCGGAGAGGATGGTCTGTTGCTGATGGGAGGGCAGAGCCTGGGGGGAGAGAAAACACCGAGTTGCCTCTGCCTCTAGGATCTCGAGAAGGAAACCAGCTGGACCTGCAGAGCATGGAGCACTGGGTCCAGTTCTGGGCTCCCCAGTTCCAGAAGGACAGGGAACTGCTGGAGAGGGTACAGCAAAGGGCTACAAAGATGATGAGGAGCGTGGAGCATCTCTTTGATGAGGAAAGGCTGAGGGACTTGGGTCTTTTGAGTCTGGAGAAGAGAAGGCTGAGGGGGGAAACTGATCAACACCTATAAATACTTCAAGGGTGGGTGTCAGGAGGATGGGGCTGGTCTTTTTCCAGTGGTGCCCAGGGACAGGACAAGAGGGAACGGGCACAAACTTGAACATGGGAAGCTCCATCTAAACTTCTTTCCTGTGAGGGTGGCAGAGCCCTGGCAGAGGCTGCCCAGAGAGGTGGTGGAGTCTCCTTCTCTGGAGACATTCAAACCCCACCTGGACACGTTCCTGTGCAACCTGCTCTGGCAAGGGGTTGGATGATGTGATCTCCAGAGGTTCCTTCCAACCCCATATCATCCTGTGATTCTGTGTTTGTAGATCTTGAAGCAATCTGAAAAGGCAGGGAACAGTCTGACTGATGGGGGACCAGATCACTCAGCACTTGGCTTCGTCACTGCCGAGCAAGCGGCTCCCGTGTTTCCTCTGACTTTATGCAACCTCTTCTGTTTTTCTGTCGATTCAGGGAGATTTTCTTTTTAGTTGTGGATACAGGGGGGTATGGTTGGGTGTTTCCTTGCCACTGGCGCACTGGAAAAGCCGAAATCCCTAGCGATGTTTTCCAGGGGCTGCTTTCCCTTTGATGCATCTTATTTTATGCCCTGTGCTTGACTACCTCCAGCCTCCTCGGGCGCTCTGCCAGCCCCGTGTCACCATTACCTGCTCGGGCTGATGAGGATGACTGCCCTGTCATTTCCCCTCCCTCGGAATCTCTTTCCTTCCTCCTGCTGAGTGATAATGCCGTGGTCCGTGCTGTGGGGAGGCAGGGGAAGCTCATCTTCATTAAGTGCTGCATCAGTATTTCTTTTTATTCCAGGCAAATTTTCCATCAAATTGCCCGTCTCTGCGGGAAGCTTGATTTCCACTTGATTTCCAGCTTGATTTCCCTGAGCTGCTTTGGACATTCCCACCTTCCGCAACTAATTAGTGCCTTGAGCTTGTTCTGGTGTTGTGATGAAATATTGGCTTAATTCAGAAGTGGCTGATAGTTGATGAAACAGACTTTAGGGAGCTGGGTGACATTATTTTCTACACAACCTGTTATTCCGGGCTGATTTCTCCCTTTCCCTGGCAGCTCAGGCTCTGTTCAGCAGAGAGATTTGCTCTTCCCAGCTCTTGGAGGTGGCTCCAGGCACTTTCCCGTGGGTGCCAGTTGGTGTAGCTGTGCCTTTGCAGATGCATGAGTGGTGGAGCATCCCGATTAATTATGCAAAGTTTACTTCTCCACTAGAGTTGGTACCTGTAAATTCTTTTGTGTTTGTTAAATGACTGAAAAATGATTAAACTTTGCTTTTTCTCAGCAGTATCAATTTTTACTTCACTGGTGGGCTGCCAGGCAGTGCCGTGGGGTGATGCTGGAGGTTCCTAGGAGGGCATCCTGCAAACTGGTCCAGCCGTGGTGGTCACTGGGCTCTCCAGAGAATTGGTCCTTTTTCTTGGGTGGGCTGGGGGACATCACCCTCGCTGAGCTCCATGTCCCAGCAAAGCCTGTTTGTCTCCGCTGAGCCTGGGTTGGGATCACAGAGTCACAGACTGGCAGGGGTGGAAGGAGATCATCTAGTCCAACCCCCTGCCAGAGCAGGCCCACCCAGAGCAGGTTGCACAGGAACATGTCCAGGTGGGTTTGAATGTCTCCAGAGGAGGAGACTCCACCCACCCCCCTGGGAAGCCTCTTCCAGAGCCACCCTCACACTAAGGAAGTTTTTCCACATGTTCAGACAGGACTTCCCATGTTCAAGTTTGTGCCCGTTGCCCCTTGTCCTGTCACCAGGCACCGCTGAGAAGAGCCTGACCCAATCCTCCTGACACCCACGCTGTAGATATTGCTCAGCATTGCTGAGATCCCCTCTCAGTCTGCCCTTCTCCAGCTGAATGGCCCCAGGTTTCTCAGCCTTTCCTCAGCAGAGAGATGCTCTGTTCCCTCCTCATCCTCGTAGCCGTCTGTTGTACCTGTCCAGCAGTTCCCTGGCCTTCTTGAACTGGGAGCCCGGAACTGGTCCCAATACTATCGCTGTGGCCTCCCCAGGGCAGAGCAGAGGGGCAGGATGACCTCCCTTGACCTGCTGGCCACGTTCTTCTTGATGCCCCCCCAGGATGTCATTGGCCTTCTTGGCCACAAGTGCACTTTGCTGGCTCATGGGCGACTTGTCCAAAGGGTTGGAGGTGGCTTCTCGGCAAACGTCTACCCTGAGCAGATGAGTCTCATCCTTTGATTTCCTTGCGACACATCCAAGTTTTAATTGGAGTCTCATGTCATTCTTTACTCTGATTTTCAGTATATGGCTCTGTGTGAAGCCGAGGGTCCTTCCCAAACCTCCCAAGTGCAGGATTTTGCGCTGATGAGTGAAATAGAAGCATGATACCGGGAGACATCGGGTTTTTCCAGCCTTGGGAGCCTGCTAGCAGTGGGAGAGATGGGGGATTAGCAGAAGAATTTTCCCATCATTAATTCCAAATTTGGCCCCAGAAAACTTTCTGTAATCCTTTCATCTGTTACATAAAAAAAAAAAAAAAGAAAATAGTGTAAATGGCCTCTGGCCCCGTTGATGAGGCAATCTAATCGAGTGCAATAATTTTGGAAGAATGCTTTCAGAAATCCTGGATGCTGTTTGTTTTACCCTTATAGAGATGTTGTTTTCTCATTGTGGCGTCCTCGTCTGAGAATATAGGACTCTGCGCCGGATGGTAAATACTGGGAGCTTGCAAAATTCGTAGTGTTTGGCATTTTCAGCGTGTTGCTCTCCGTTTGGTGCACGCTGTCGGGGCTGGGTTCTTTTCCTTCTGGCTCGTTTCAAATCTATGTCAGAGCACAAATATGTTCCTAAATGGATAAGCTGCAAAACCAGACCACTGTTTACATCCTTTCACTGGTCAAGTGAATGTTATATACGGAGCAAATATTCAGGGTGTTCTTAACCAAAAATGGCTCATTTCAAGTAAACAATCTGTCATAACGATGCTTTAATTACATGGTTATGTAACATTTTTGATTTCTCGTCAACGTCCAATTTCTAAAACCAACTGAAAATTGAAGCATTATTTATTTTTATCTTTTTTTTTTTTTTAAATGTTTGCAAAATAAAGGTTGCTGTCTCAACTCTGGCCTCTGAGGTGGACTCAGCTTTTTGGTGCTGGTTCAATGGTCAAAGCCTGTGACTTGCCTGGTATAGAATTTTCGTTAGCCTGACGTGCTTCCATCAAAATGCAATTTAGAGGCTCCACCTGAGACTGGAGCCCTGTGTACGGAGAGCAGCAGGTAGAACACAGTGAAATATTCTTGTAAAATCAGAGAGAGTGAGGAAAGGTGTTCTTGGAGATGGCAGAGATGTGTTGAAGACAGCATTGGGCGCCGTATTGCTGGAGGGATGAGATTCTTCTCTCCTAGGGCAGATATCCCTGTCGGTGTACGTGCAGTAAAATGCTTCTCCTGAAGATTATTTTACGTGGCTATCGCATAATCAAAAAAGAAACCCTGAAGTCGTTTCACATTTCTGTTTATTAAGAGCATTTTTGCTGTAATGCAAACTAATTAGCGTTGTGTATGGAATATGTATGAGTTATGAGACAGGAACCAATGGGGCTGGGGATATGTTACCTCATTGTTAGGACAGTTTGTAAATAAGAAATGATTAAAGATTAAATTTGAAATGTAAAAAAAAAAAATATGTTCATCGTCTTGTCTAAACAATAGACCCTTTCATCATGCAGAGTTACAATCCTGTGCTGCTTTGACCCCCTTCCGAGGGGGCTCGAGTCCTGCAGGCGCTGCGGTTTGAAGGTGCTGGGTGTTCCTGGGGCAAGGCTGAGCACCAGCAGGTTCAGCTTTTCTACAAACCTTTGGAGGCTCATGTGTTTTTAATAGTCCGGTGTAAAATAACCATCCGTAGCCCGGCTGACCTCATACTATGCAGATAGATTTTTATTTTGCTGCTTGAGCTTATTTTACAGAATAGAAATGACTTTGGGTTTATTGGGGAAATGTTCTGTCTTTATTGCGTGCTGTAGAGATGGGGTTAACTCTTCTTAGGGGAAAAATTAACACCCACGTTCTAACATTGCTTTTTGTCACAAGCGGTCTAAATAGTGGAATACTTTGTCTCAATAGGAGCATTCAGAAGTTGGGGAATCACAGAATGGGACCTCTGGAGATCATCCTCCGGAGACCCTGCCAGAGCAGGTCCACCCAGAGCAGGTCCCACAGGAACGTGTCCAGGTGGGGTTTGAATGTCTCCAGGGAAGGAGACTCCACCACCTCTCTGGGCAGCCTCTGCCAGGGCTCTGCGACCCTCACAGGAAAGAAGTTCCTCCTCATATTTAGGTGGAACTTTTTATGTTTCAGTTTGTTCCCGTTCCCTCTTGTCCTGTCCCTGGGCACCACTGAAAAAAGCCTGGCCCCATCCTCCTGACACCCACCCTTGAAGTATCTAATAAGCATTGATCAGATTCCCCCTCAGCCTTCTCTTCTCCAGACTAAAAGGACCCAAGTCCCTCAGCCTTTCCTCATCAGAGAGATTTTCTAGTCCCCTCATCGTCTTCGTAGCCCTTTCCTGTCCCCTCTCCAGCAGTTCCCTGTCCTTCTTGAACTGGGGAGCCCAGAGCTGGTCCCAGTGCTCCAGATGGAGCCTCCTTAGGGCAGAGCAGAGGGGCAGGATGACCTCCCTCCACCTGCTGGTCCCATTCTTCCTGATGCCCCCCAGGATGCCATTGGCCTTCTTGGCCACAAGGGCATGTTGCTGGCTCATGGTCACCGTAATGTCTGCCAGGACTCCCAGGTCTTTTTCTTCAGGGCTGCTCTCCAGCAGGTCACCCCCAACCTGTACAGGGGTTATTCCTCCCCAGGTGCAAAACCCTACATTCGTCCTTGTTGAACTTCATTAGGTTTCTCTGCTGAACTCTCCGTCCTGTCCAGGTCTTGCTGTATGGTGGCACAGCCTTCTGGTGTGAGATCCACCCCTCCCAGTTTTGTATCATCAGCAAATGCCAAAATTGAGGTTAGATGAAACTTCTTGGGTTTACTTCTAGACTTAAAACAATTGCATGCTCTTTTCTGCAGGTCCTGCTGTGTTTTTTGCACAGGACTCCATCTCTTCTGGGGTTGAATTGAGCATAAATGGTGACAATAACTATTTTGTAAGATGTCTGCCTTGTTTCTTCCAGGTGTGGGGAATTGTTTAGTGAGTAAAGCAGGGGTTATAAGAGGTTTCTGTGCCAGCAGCAGCAGATAAATGTTGCCTTAGAACATAAAACTCTCTTTGCTCTTGCCCAGGAGCTGTGTGTTGGTGCTTTACCCATCTCAAAAGAGCTTTTCCAGGAGCAATTCCCTTCCAGGTGTCTGAGCTGGCACCGTGGGGTCTGGTTTGCAGAGGTTTTGAATATTAACACTTAAAAGAAATAAGTGCGGGCTGTGTGTAACAAATGGTGGGATGGTTTGGTTTGAAAGGGACCTTTCAGGATCATCTAGTCCATTCCCTGTGAAGTATCAGGGAATATAGAATTATTTGGGTTGGAAAAGACATTTAAGATCACTGAGTCCAACCGTAAACCTAACACTGCCCAACCCACCACTAAACCACGTCTCTGAAATACATGAAAAAAATACAAACTGCCCTTTGGAAGATAAGGTTTGGTTTATACGTGTTTTTTTTTAAAAGAGGTTCAAACCCTCTTTTACTGAGCATCCAAAGTACCCCTTAACTATTAATTTTCTTTTATTTCCTTCTGTTTTGAAGATGGTGTTTTGTCTCCCAAGGAAGCTATCAAAATACACTCGTGCTTGCTGTCAGGAGGGCGGTCATTGGAAGGTCTGGGAGGAAGCTTTTGACTCTTCAGAGTGGAGCTGGAGTTGTATGTGCTCCATACGGAATCCCACCTTGTGCTGGATGATGAGGATAAACCAAAATATCCGGTGTCTGTGAGGGAAGTGAGCCCTGTCTCTGCTGCCTGCTGAAGGAGCTGAGTAATGAAAGCCAATGTCACACCGAATTTGCACTGGATTGAAAAAATGTATCTACACAAAACAGTATTATTTATAGAATCTTCTAACATTTTAAGTATCTGACTTTGCTGCTTCAGCATTTCCAGTGTTTATTTATTTGTAAAATTTCCTGGTGTTCTTAAAATACTGAAAAAAAACTTGAAAAATGAAAAAAAAACCCAGGGAAGCCAGTGCTATATGAATCTGTCTTCAAGCCTGGGTCAGCAGCCAGATGAGAGCACCTACACAGGGACCTCTGCAGTGTAGGCTGACAGTAATTTTCCTGGTGTTGGATGATGGGGAGCAGCATGAGAGAGGTGTGAGATGTCTTGCCCATGGGCTTCACGGCCTGTTGCTGACAGCAGTGGTAAGAACAAGGCGTAAGCATTGTGCTGCCTTCCGGCCTCTGGTGGGATGGGTTTCCAGCAATCAAAGTGCTGGGAGAACTCTGGCACAACAAACCCAAACTATTTGTAAGTATTGATGAGATGGAGATGAGGAGGCTGCAATGGCTCTCATGTGAGTTCTTGTGAAGAGTCAGTTGTGTCAAATAAGTTTGGACTTAGTTTGTGGAAGAGCCTTGTGGAAGAGACCTAAGAGTAGGAGAAGAGACTTAGGTGTTATTTTGACTTGAGAATGGCTTGGATGCTGTTTCATGAGACTTTCTTGTAAGTAGTCTTTGGAAGCATGGGTTCAAAATGAATAATCTTCAATAGATGTGATGTTGATTGGTGAATTATACTCAGAAATTAGTAACTGGCTGTTCACAGTTGGAATAGAAGTACCTCTTGAGTTGGGCTGTGTGGGTGAGTCTGTTCAGCTTTGTTCGAAGGATGTGGACGATAAAGAACACATTGTGATTGCTCAGCTCCTTCATAATGCACAGGTGGGAAAGACTAGAGCTTTTTTGGCAGCGATGCTAGAACTTCTCCAAACGGTCTTCAGAAACTAGGGTGAAATTCAGTCGGGCTACCTGCAAAAGATGGCTCCTCTAAAGTTTAATCAAGTTAAAGATGAGTACAGTGAACAGGGTCAACTCTTAAATGTGCATGAACAGTATAATATTGTGGAAGAGGTTTCATATGAGCCAGTGTTGGTTGGAGAATGTGATCCTTCCTTAAGCTTGGCCCTGAGGAGGAGGCTGGGCCAGAACTTTGCCAAGGTAACGTGGACCTGGGCTGGGAGGGTGGGCAAAAGCGTGGTTTGAACCAGTGAGGCATGACCACCAGGAAGGATGAACTGCTGGGGGGGACTGAGCTCAAAGAAGAGACGGCTGAGGTGGGAACATGAGGATCTCAAAGAATGGAACAAGGTGGTTTGAGAGGGGGGAGAGAAGGCTTTTGGTAACAGGATTGAGCTGAGGTCAAAAGGAGCAGGAAAATCCTTCTAATGGCAGCGGAGGGCCTTTTTCAGGAGGTTGGGAAGTCCCTGTCATGGGGTGTCTTTGAGAACGTGTATTGTTCCTGGCAGCTTGAGCTGGGTTAGAGCAGGAGATGGACTAGACAACTTCTTCCTTTCTGTTGTGACCTTCTCTAGCTCTTCTTTTCTATCTCTTCTGCAGCTTGGCTTCCTTCAGACTTCTCATTCTGCTACTTGTATTGAGGTGATCTTTAATCTCCCTTTCTGGATGCCTAACCCTCACTTTGGAAGCCGCCCGTCAGTAATCCAACCTTCTTGCTCAACTAATTCCCCTTCTGGGTCCTTTTCCGTCTCCCTCTCACTTCTGGGTGTCCTCATGTGGAGGTGTTGGGTCCTGGGGCCACTGGAGAGTCTTAACATGGCAAAACCAGCATTGTTCTGAAACGGCTGAGATATTTTGGCTGCAACTTCAATTCATTTTTTTAAAATTCATCTGGAAGCAGACATCCAAGCGGGGAATCCTGAGCCCAAGTCGTTAAAGTTTTTCATCATTTTAAGCGACCGAAAATAAGGCCTTTTCACGGGAAGCAACAAATGGCCTTAATAGCAGGTCGTGCTGCTGGGCCTGTGCGTGTATATTTTTGTTCCTCTCTGTGTACACATAATACTGGGAGATGATACTTGTGTTTTCAGTATTTTTTTACAGTGCTTTCAGTATTTTTTACAGCTGGAGGCGGTGTTTACAGACCCAGATAAACCAGCAAGGCCCGACCTGGATGAGGATCAAAGCCTTGCACTTCTGCAGTGGGACTGGGCTTCTCCGTGCTCACACTTCCACACAATGAGCCCGTCTGGCCTCTTGGCACGCTTTGCTTTTTTCCTTGAATAGTTCAAGCCGTAAAATAACCGTTCAACATTTGTCTTCTCAATTATGTGGATTTTTCCACAGTTAGTCAGTCCCTACCTCACCCACACCGCGGTGGGGAGGGGGAAGCTGTCTGCCTTCATCTGTCTTCACGGGCATCAGAAATGCTGGAGAAATTACCGCCGAGGAAGAATGAGTTTCTAACTTTTTTTTTTTTTTTTAAGCCTTGCAGGATTTCTCGATAAGAATTATGACCTTAAACATCTTGTTTGCTAAGTCCTGTCTTTAGTTTTCTAGCAGGGCTTTTGGGGAGCTTTAATAGGGATAGAAGCCTCCGCTTTTAACGAAAGAGAGTTTCCCATCTGCTTCTTCAGGCATTTGATTTAAACTGTTTAAAAAGAAAACAAAACCTGGCTGTAACTGTAGATTTTTCAACACTCTGATTTTATTTTTTTTTCCCGTGTTAATTTAGCTTTTCCCCCTGTTCAAAAAATAATCTCAAATTGAGAGTGTGGAGAGGGGGTTTATTTTCCGAGCCTGCTTCCTTGGGGTGACTGTCAGGTGTCGTAAAGTGGCAGAAAGGCACAAACCCCGTCTGTTCTCCTTCACAGCCCCGTTTTGGTAAATCACATCCCCGCCTGGGAGCAGCTGAAATGATAAATCCTGCCCTTCCAGCCACTGCTCGCGGAAAAGAAAGGCAGGAAATAAATTGTCCCGTGCAGAACAGCCTTTGCTTGAAGATCTAGGAAACATGTTACGGGAGTGTCTCTATAATTTTATTTATTTTACCCTCATAGTTAATACCAAAGCAGTATATCTGGCTTATTCTCCTTGAGTACTGTCCCTCTGGTTTTTAGCTGAATCAGGGAAGGTTTTAATTGCTCGTTAGAGACAAGGTCCCAAATGCTTTCTCGCTGCTCCCTGTGTTCGGTGTGAACAGGACGCGGCCGCTTCAGCACTTTCAAACGATGACATCGCGCTGCAATACTTTATTCTCGAATCGTTAAGCACCACTTAGGCTAAAAATAATGTTTTATTTTTAAATATTTGCTATTTGTGGCAATGAAATGCAGCTTGAGAGTTTATACTTGAGTTTATACTTTCAAAGGCTAACTTTAGTGCTTCCTCTGGCCCTTCCCCTTTTTAGAGGACTTTTGGAGGATTTATGAGGGGGAAAAAGGAGGCAATTACTTTGTCCAACATCACTTGGTGACTCGCTGGCCTGGGCATTATTGGGAAGAAGGTGATACTCAGGCGTAGAAGGAAGTCATGCTTGGTAGGAACCATATGCTCTTGTGTCATGGTGATTTCGGTGAGTGGGCTCTTGGATGCTTAATAGGCTTTTAATAGATTTCCCAGAAAACGTGCAGGGTCGAAACCTGAACGGTTACAACACAAGAGAGAATAAGAAACCCGTGTTTCTGGGCATGTTGTTATGGTGAGGTATTGCTGGAATCCAAAGAGTGCTTTGAACTGGATTTACTCACCACCAAGCGGGTTGGTGAGCACTCTCTGGCAGATTCTCCTGGTTTTCCCATTACCTCTGAGCGTGCTCCCAGCTCATCTCACCTCTTGTCTTTGCAGGGAGAAACTGTCCTCACTCTCCTGTTCTTCTAGACATGGAGTAGAATATATTGCTTCCCCGATGCTGATGTTTTAGAGTCATAGAATGGTTTGGGTTGGAAGGGACCTTAAACATCATCTCATTCCCCACCCCCTGCCCTGGGCAGGGACACCTCCCACCAGAGCAGGTTGCTCCAAGCCCCATCCAACCTGGCCTTGAACCCCTCCAGGGATGGGGCAGCCACAGCTTCTCTGGGCAACATGGGCCAGGCTCTCACCACCCTCCCATCAAAGAATTTCTTCCCCAGATCTCATCTCAATCTCCCCTCTTTCAGTTTAAAACCGTTCCCCCTCATCCTATGGCTCCTCTCCCTGATCCAGAAAACCAAATGCAGCATCTCATGATGCTCTGCCCATGGCAGGGGCAGAAGGCGGGATGGAGCTGGCTGCTGCGAGTGACTGCGTGGAGATGGGTCTCTGTTGTGCGGGATCTCAGTGGGAGACGAGGCTTTCTCACTTGTTTAAATACTGCTGAGATACTTGTAAAATCACAGAATGCTAGGGGGTTGGAAGGGACCTCTGGAAATCATCCAGTCCAAATCTCCTGCCAAAGCAGGGTCACCCAGAACAGGTCCCACAGGAACGTGTCCAGGTGGGGTTGAATGTCTCCAGAGAAGGAGACTCCACCACCTCCCTGGGCAGCCTCTTCCAGGGCTCTGCCACCCTCACAGGAAAGAAGTTCCTCCTCACATTTAGATGGAACTTCTTCTGTTCAAGTTTGTGCCCATTTCCTCTTGTCCTGTTCCTGGGCACCACTGAAAAAAGCCTGGCCCCATCCTCCTGACACCCACCCTTTGAGTATTTATAAGCATTGATCAGATTCCCCCTCAGCCTTCTCTTCTCCAGACTAAAAAGACCCAAGTCCCTCAGCCTTTCCTGGTAAGGGAGATGCTCCAGGCCCCTCATCATCTTTGTAGCCTCTGCTGTACCCTCTCCAGCAGTTCCCTGTCCTTCTGGAACTGGGGAGCCCAGAACTAGACCCAGTGTTCCAAATGTGGCCTCCCCAGGGCAGAGCGGAGGGGAGGATGACCTCTCTCCACCTGCTGCCCACACTCTTCCTGATGTCCTCCAGGATGCCATTGGCAGGTAATCCTTGGCTGAGCTCAGGCATTGAATCAATTGACATGGAAATTTGTGTAGTTCATGCAGTAGCTGCAAGCAGAGCTAAGAGTGCTGGGAGCAGTTGCTTGCTCAAAGCTACGTTTCAGTCATAAACATGATTAGTGTGACATAAACATGGGCTCCTTTTACAATGGTGACGTTGATATCTTGAAGCATCCTGAGGTCACTTAAAAACAGATAAAATAATTGTACTATAATCATTATAATAAAGTAGCTTCTTTGCAGGCTTGGGTGGAATAAGTTTTATAAGCATAATCTTTTTTGACTTGATGATGTATTAAAATATGTTTTATCCCTATACTTCCCAACACAAATAAGATGATACAGGTATTGTCCTGTTTGTGCCATGTATTGTGAGAAATCCTCTGCCTCGCTCTGGGCCTTTTCTCTTGCCCCTGGTATCTAGGTATGGATGTGATGTGCCTGTTGCCCCTGTGAACTGCTTTTGTTGTTGGATGTCAAGAATCACGGAATTGTCAGAGTTGGAAGGGACCTTCTAGAGATCCTCCAGTCCCACTCCCCGGCCAAAGCAGGGTTGCCCAGAGCACATCACTCAGGAGCATCCAGGCGGGGCTTGAAGATCTCCAGAGAAGGGGACTCCACACCCTCCCTGGGCAGCCTCTGCCAGGGCTCTGCCACCCTCACCCCAAAGGAGTTCTTCCTCAGATTTGAGTGGAACTTCCCATGTTCCAGCCCGTTGCCCCTCGTCCTGTCCCTGGGAACCACTGAAAAGAGTCTGGCTCCAACATCCTTCAACCCACCCTTTAGAGACTTGTAAACGTAGATAAGGTCTCCCCTCAGCCTTCTCTTCTCCAGGCTAAAGAGCCCCAGCTCTCTCAGCCTTTCCTCATCAGGGAGATGCTCCAATCCCTCCATCATCTCTGTTGCCCTACGCTGGACTCTCTCCAACAGTTCCCTGTCTCTCTTGAACTGGGGAGCCCAGAACTGGACGCAGAATTCCAGTTGTGGCCTCCCCAGTGCAGAGCAGAGGGGGAGAATGACCTCCCTCCACCTCCTGGCCACACTCTTCCCTACGCAGCCCAGGATCCCATTGGCCTCTTGGCCACAAGAACTAGAATAATCCTCCAGTGTGACAGTAGGACAGGTCCTGGACATGAATTCAGACAAGATTTGGCTTTAAAATCTCCCAGCAGTTTTGTAAGAAACACCTTAGTGTGAAGGGAATAAATCATATCCTTGATAAAATATACCATAATATGCACTGTCTGACGTGGCAGTGCAGGGGCACTATCAAACCTGGCTTTTGGCTTTGGAGATCGCATTGTTCTGAACCAGCTCCAGGGCTGTTTGATCTCAAAATTTTGTTGGAAATTTTCTCATAGAACCAAGTTTTGCTGAAAAACGCTGGTTCGAGTCCAGAGTCTTTAGTCTGAAACATCTGGGCCTGGCAGCGTTTTTTCCAGGCTCAGGGTAGGAATTCAAGGGATACCTTTGTCTGTGAGAGAGGGATGGGTTTGGCTGTGGGGTTCCCAGTTCTGAAAGAGGATGCTCGGCAGATTGACCGGGGACCAGAGACCCCTGGGTCTCTGATGCCGCTCGGCTGAACCTGTGACATCAATGGCCCCTTGGTGCTCGCAGAAATACTGGAAGGGATATTGGTTTCAGGCACTGCCAGAGATTTCAGGAGGTTGGTTTTTGTTCTGTTTTGGGCAGACTCCACATAAAAGTAAGGTAATATTTGGCATAAACACACAAAATCTTTTTTTTTTTTCTATATAACTCTGACTTTTGTGTTTATAGTGCCGTGTTGAAACTAGAGAGAGCGGTGACACGAGACAACCCACTGGCAATGCCAAAGCGGTGTGTTGTACCCGACTGCAGACTCACACCTCGTGGTGCCCTGCGATGGCGCTGGGGAGGTGATTCCTGTCCCCTGCCTCCCTTTGCAAAGGCTGCAGAGCCTTTATTTGGAGACCCTTTTTTTTTTGGCAGAGCCTTAAATCTGGGGGTGGAGGGGAGAGGAGATTTTTGTTTCTTACTGGTGGGCTGTCATGGGCTTATTTTTTTTCGGACTTATAATATTCATTATAATCAGAATTACAGTGGGGAAAAAGATGATTTTTTGGGAAGAAACTTGGGAATGATTTCTTTTGCTGCATCAAAACTAATCGCTTTTATGTTGCAGAGGTGTAGTGTCTCTGCTGCAGCATAGATATGTCATGTTGGAGGGGACTGAGATAGTCCTTAGTCTGAGGAAAAATCCATCACAACTTCACTGAGCTCTGAAATCTCCTTGAAGATGCTCTGATGGAGATCTATTAATTTGTCCGCTTCGTTTTCTCCAGCTAGGGTTTCCCTGGGCCAGCTTTGCCTCAGGCTTGCAGAAGTGATGAGAATTTAGTCCTGGGGTTGGGCTCAGCAGGGGCAGAGAAAGTAAGAGATGCCCATTGACAGGAAGGAGCTGTGAGCCAGAACGGTGCCATGGGGAGAGATCCTTCCAGGCTGGGGGAGTCCAGGACGGTGTCCCAAGGAAGCTGGGGACATTGGGGTGACACCTCTGAATTTTGGTGTTCCTTGTCTCTTGAGCTCAACACAGGAAAGACATGGACTTGTTGGAATGGGGCCAGAGGAAGCCATGAAGATGATCAGAGGGCTGGAGCCCCTCTGCTGTAAGGGGGGGCTAAGAGAGTTGGGGGGGTTCAGCCTGGAGAAGAGAAGGCTCCAGGGAGACCTTAGAGCCCCTTCCAGTCCCTAAAGGGGCTCCAGGAGAGATGGGGAGGGACTCTGGATCAGGAAGGGGAGCAATAGGACATGGAGGAAGGGTTGTTTTAAATTGAAAGAGGGGAGATTTAGATTAGATACTCGAAAGAGCTTCTTTGCTGTGAGGGTGGTGAGAGCCTGGCCCAGGTTGCCCCGAGAAGCTGTGGCTGCCCCATCCCTGGAGGGGTTCAAGGCCAGGTTGGAGGGGGCTTGGAGCAACCTGGTGTGGTGGGAGGTGTCCCTGCCCAGGGCAGGGGATTGGGACTGGATATCTTTAAGGTCCCTTCCAACTCAAACTTCTATGATTCTCTAACTCCTGCATCCCACGTGGGCATCCTACTGATGTAGCTCTGCTTGTGGTTAGGAAGGAGCTCCGTTACCTGCTGTTATTTTGGAATATCAAATTTTCCGTATCCCCGTGTTATCCGGTTGCTATGCAACAGGGTGTGGGTATCACATTACTGTAACTGGGTTTTCAACCAGTGTTTGTAGATAACGTGGGGTTTTGCCAAAGAAAATTAGCAGTGTGAATTCAACTCTAAAGTGGCCTTCCGAAACATGATATTTTAAATGAATAGAAAATCAGATAAGCTGGGAGGAAAGCTTCCTCCTGGTTGAGCTTAGGACACAGACTACTTTTTATGTAATAGTACCCGTTATAAATAAGTATTTTTCACTTGGAAATTATTATTGGGACCAAGCTGCCTTGGAGCCCCAGCCTGTGGCTGGAGAGAGAAGGCTGTAGCATCACACCAGTCCATGTGCTAATGATCAAAGAGCTTGTGAGAATTTGGGCTGGATTGGGCTGGTATTGGCACATCTGTGTGGCAGCTGGGGTCAGTGTTCATCAGTTGGCTTTTTCCCACTGTTTTATGGTACTTCACTAATCATAGGTAATTGTAGGGGTGCTTAAATTTGAATAGAGCCTATTTAGCTTAAGTGTAGTACTTTCCACTGGTTAAGCTGTTGTGACTTCACTTCTTGGAAAAAAACTCCATTTGATGCTCTGTTACAATAGGAACTATAGTGGTTTTGCTTATGGGTAATGTGGGTGGTGTGTTTTCAATGAAAGGAAAATTACTTTCATAGTTGGAGACCACAAGACTTTTGTAAGGGAAGGTCTGAAGGTTTATATGTAAAATCAATGTATTCTTCCTTTTTGTTACACCCACAATGGCTGGTGCTTCCTCTTAAAGGAGAGAGGTTGGATATTCAGTGATGTGGAGCATGAAGGAGGTAGAGGAGCACTGACAGGAGAGGTACTTCACGTCTGGGCCTTGTGTTGACTTGAAAATTACTTTTAGTAATTGACTCATAGTAGCCTCCTGCTCTTCCCGAGCTCATTGTCATTCTGGAGACTTTGTCTCATTACAGAATCACAGAATTACATGGGGTTGGAAGGGACCTCTGGAGATCATCCAGTCCAACCCCCTGCCAGAGCAGGTCCACCCAGAGCAGGTCCCACAGGAACATGTCCAGGAGGGTTTGAATGTCTCCAGGGAAGGAGACTCCACCACCTCTCTGGGCAGCCTCTGCCAGGGCTCTGCCATCCTCAAAGTGAAGAAGTTCCTCCTCTTGTTTAGATGGGAATTCTTCTGTTCAAGTTTGTGCCCATTTCCTCTTGTCCTGTCCCTGGGCACCACTGAAAAAAGCCTGGCCCCATCCTCCTGACACCCACCCTTTAAGTATCTAATAAGCATTGACCAGATCCCTCCTCAGCCTTCTCTTCTCCAGACTAAAAAGACCCAAGTCCCTCAGCCTTTCCTGGTAAGGGAGATGTTCCAGGCCCCTCATCGTCTTTGTAGCCTCTGCTATACCCTCTCCAGCAGTTCCCTGTCCTTCTTGAACTGGGGAGCCTAGAACTGGTCCCAGTGCTCCAGATGGGGCCTCCTTAGGGCAGAGCAGAAGGGGAGGATAACCTCTTTTGACCTACTGGTGACATTCTTCCTGATGCCCCCCAGGATGCCATTGGTCTTCTTGGCCACAAGGGCACATTGTTGGCTCATGATCATCCTATTGTCCACCAGGACTCCCAGGTCTTTCTCCTCAGAGCTGCTCTCCACCTGGTCAGACCCCAAGGTGTACTGGTGCAGGGGGTTATTTCTCCCCAGGAGCAGCACCTACACTTGCCTTTGTTGAAGTTCATCATGTTTCTCTCTGCCCAACTCTCCAGCCTGTCCAGGTCTCACTGGATGGCGGCACAGCCTTCTGGGGTGTCAGCCACCCCTCCCAGTTTTGTATCGTCAGCAAACTTGCTGAGGGGACACTCCATCCCCTCATCCAGGTCATTGATGAATATATTGAAGAGAAGTGAACCCAGCACTGACCCCTGGGGGACTCCACTTGTTAGAGAGCTCCAGCTGGATTCTGTGCCCCTAATAACAACCCCCTGAGCTCTGTCTTTCAGCCAGTTTTCAATCCACCTCACTGTTCATTCCTCCAATCCTCTCCTCCAGTTCCATTCTCTGCTTTCTGAGACTTCTTTTCAAAGTTTTCTTGCTCCAGACCAGAACCTAGAGACAACAGATTTAACCTGATCGTTGGTTTTCCGTACCGAGCTCTGGACTCTTCCCTCCAGGTGATTGGAGGGTCTTTCCTCAGCATCCCTTAGTGGAAATCTCAGCCTGCCCATGTGGAGATGTGACAGGACTAAGGTGGGGTGGAGGCTCTAAGGTGCATGGTGGCATCTGATAGGGAAGGTGCTGCTGGTTGAATCTTGGCTGGTATTAAGGAGAACCTTGCTGGGACCTCTCTGGGCACAGCCCTTAACCTGCTGGCTCTGCCGCTGGTGCACTGCTGATGGAAAATAAGCTCATTTTCCTCACCATGTGAAGAAATCACTTGTGTGATGGGACACAAAGAACCCGCAGAGAAGCGGAGCTGAAGGTCTGTGTGGATGCTCTTGTTCTCAGTGCTGTCTTTGGTCCCCTCTTCTGGGGTCTCCAGCATTCTCTGGGAAAGGGGCCACTTGATGCTGTGTCTTCGTTCCTGGTGTTTTCCAAAACGTGGGATTAGGAATGCTGGAGGACAGGGCAGTGATGGCAGTTTGGGCTTTTCTTACCTTTTCTTATCTCATTTTGTGAATGTTTTTACTTACTGGTTCTGTTACGACTTCTTAGCAGTGGCAGCAATAGTTACAGCCTGCGAGTCCCAGCATGGCATTGCTCTGCTCCTGAGCAGCAGGAGAGCTCTGAATCCCACTAAGGACACCAGGAACAGTCTTGGAGAGTCTGGGGGTCAGTTTTTAAAATGCTGCATCACCTTCTTACCTGGAAGTCTGTTGAAAACCCAGAAGGCAAATGAGAGACACTGACATCTGAGTCATGAACCGATTCCACCTTCCCTTAACGCTTAAATGCTTGAAAACAGACTTTTTTTTCTCTTCAGGCAAGGTGCCGGAGAAAGGAAAGGTGTCAGAGTGTGTCAGGAGACCTTGTTTGAACACAGCGGGAGAGGAGGTGGGGTGGGAGCTCGGGAGTTCCGTGGCCAGGCTTCTCCTCCAACTCGTTAACATTGTCTGTGCTGTTAAACTGAGAGAACTGACCAGTTCATCCTCTGAAGTTAGTAAAAAGATAAAGAAAAGCACTCTCATTTCAGAGTTGCCAGGAGCCTTTAGAAGGGATCTTTTTTAATCGAGACTCTCAAAATAATGTTTAAAGAAATTTGAGGGGGTAAAAAACATCTTAACAGGGAGCAGCATGAGAAGCGGCAGTGTCTGCCTGAAGTCACCCGAACACACTGATGTCACCAAAGCAGAAATGCAGCAGGAAAGTCATTCTTCAGCTGTGGGATAGAAACATTTCATGAACTGACTCGCACTGTTGACTTTAGCCAGAGACTTGGTTTTTTAAAAGCGAGGAAGCTTTCCAATAGCCCTCGCTAACAGTTACTATATGAAAATAAGCTGCAGATGCCGCACCGTTGTTTTCCTGCCCGACCATCCTCACTAACTCGGGCTGTTCATCGCTGCTCTGCTGAAGTTCCCATCACATCCTCTGGTGTTTTTGGGTCAAAGGGGTGGTGGGAACCACTGAAATGTCCAAATTTAGCTTTGCTCAGGAGATCCCAGGTACATCAGGAAGATGCATCATGGCTGGCAGTGTCGATGCTGCTGCTTTTTCCACCCCAAGCTGAAAACCAATTAACTGCTAATAGAGACAGGAGTGCGGTAGTGACCGCTCCTGTGTCAGCCTGGTTTTGTGTTTCTTCCTGCAGAGGATGCTCTTGTACCTCCCAATGACACCTTTTTTAGGGCCAGCTGGGGGTCAAGCTGGTGGCCGCTGCTGCCAGGATATGGTGATCAGAGGGACGGATGAATTCAGCACTCATTGATGCTATTCACGTGCAGTCTGCTTTTTTGGTCTGTTTTAGGGATTGGAAGACTCCCTTCTTCTGGAAAAAAAAAGGGGGAGGAGAAGTGGGGGAAGAGGAATCCAACAATTTAATATGTTTCAATGTTCCTGTGTGCCTTTCCCCACATCCTAAAACATGAAAAATATCAGTGAGTTTCCCTTTGGCCCTGGGGGAAGAAAAAAAGGAGTCTCCAGCTGGAATTCATGAAACTTTGTTGAACAAACGAGTGGTGTCGAGGGTTTGCGGCGATCTCGCTGGAGCACAAGTGGTATGCTGAGAGCGAACAGCCGGTTCATGCACACTTAAACTGTCCTGAACCACCACCCTCCCCGATAATTCCTCATCCTTTCCATGTGGGAGAGCAGCACAGGATAAACGGTTTAAAGAGGAGAGTTAGAAATCAAAAGGGATATTTTACCCCTTGTGAAAGAAAAAGGCACCGCTTTTCTTCTTGCTCTTAATATTGCCTGAAATAATGCAGAGATGTTATTTCTGAGGTGCTTTTTAAAGCGGGAGGTCAGCAAGTGGCTACAGGTTTGATGATCCTGCAGTCCTGTGCCTGGCAGTGATGCTGCTTCAGAGGAATGGGTTTTTCCCCTCCTAGACTTCTCCTTAAAACAATTGCCCAACTGTTGTTTAAAAAAAAAAAAAAATAAAAAGTGCTGTCTGGAGGGGAGGAGGAGATGAACGTTGTTCCTTCCCAACCGCGGAGCTGGCCGGTGGAGAAGCCTCAGAAGGTTGAGCGCATCCAGTGACCGGGCAGTGAGGTGTCTGTCCCCTCCGGTCTCCTCCAGGGTGCAGGGTCCCCATCTCCTGGGTCCTGTTTTCCACCCCAGCGATGAGATGTGCTTCATGCACCCCGGGTGGCTGTTTTACAAGGGGCTGAGCCAAAGTTTTGGTATCATTGTTATGCTCGTGTCGCGTTTGTGTCTCTCCCTGTCGCTGTTGCTCGGCTCTTCCAGAAGCGTGATTCTGCTCATTTGATTCTCTTCCTCCTGAAAACAGCCCCAAGTGGTATATTTTTTTCCTTAAGCTGACTTCTGCCTGTCGCCGAGGAATTCTTCTCCAGTGAGAAAATGCGATAAAGGAAATAAGGGAAGGACTAAGGTTCTGCATCCACATCTTCTCCTTTAAACCTCTCTCAGCTCATTGTGATGCTGTTGATGGGGAATAAGAGTTGTTGGACAGGAGATGGGTAGCCATTCCCTGCCCCTCTCCCCCAGGGACACGTGTGCCTGCGTTTCCCTGGAGTCCCCATTCTGAGATGGTTTCTGTCCCTGCCATGGCCCTTCCCTGCTGAGGTTTCCAAGGACAGTGTTTGACTCCCATTTGGCCCTGCTGATTGCAGTGCTTACTGCCCTGTTTCTCTTGAATTCATCTAATTTATTTTAGTTATCTCCTGCCTGTACTTCCTTTTCTCAGTAGGCGAGAGGGAAGTCAGTCTCTTAATTTTCACTGGAAAGGATTTCCCTTCTTGTCATTAGTCTGGTTGGTGGCATTAATAGAATACGTGTGTGCGATCTCCAGATTCTGAGAACGAGAGGAAAATGTCTTATGTGGGTTTCTGCATTTAGTAACCTTCTCAGCAAACAGCTCTGGCTCTCGGATTTGCTGTTTTCGAGTTGTTGAAAGTGTTACAAGAATAACACAGGCAAAGCCTCTGCCTGGCCAGGAACCTGCTGGGGTCGCAGGGCGCCAGGCGGGGTACCAGCATGGGGTCATGGAATTGTCGGGGTTGGAAGGGACCATTCAGGTCATCAAGTCCCACCATTAACCTGACACTGACATAAACCTCCACTAACCCACGTCCCTCAGCACCACGTCTGCCCGGCTTTTAAATACTTCCAGGGATGGTGACTCCACAAATGACCTGGGTAGGCTCTTCCAAGGCTTAATAACCCTTTCAGTGTAAAAAATTGTCCTAATTTCCAATCTGAACCTCCCCTGGCACAACTTGAGGCCATTTCCTCTTGTCCCATGGCCTGCCCCTTGGGAGAAGAGACCGACCCCCCCTGGCTACACCCTCCTTTCAGGGAATTGGAGAGAGCCAGAAGGTCTCCCCTCAGCCTCCTTTTCTCCAGGCTGAACACCCCCAGCTCCCTCAGCCGCTCCTCACAAGACTTGTGCTCCAGACCCCTCACCAGCTCCGTTGCCCTTCTCTGGACCAGCTCCAGCCCCTCAATGTCTGTCCTGTTGTGAGGGGCCCAAAACTGGACCCAGCACTTGAGGTGGGGCCTCACCAGTGCCCAGTACAGGGGGACGATCACCATGATGCCTTCAGGTCAGGCAGCTTCTCCTGGGGATGCTGGGCCCTGGCTGGGTCTGGAAGAGCCGTGGAGGTGAATTCTTTCCCGAGTCCTCTCCGTATGGAAAGGGTCTGCGTGTGCTGAGCAGGCGGGAGCCTGGAAACACGGCCAGCGGATCCCGGCACGCTGCATTCCTCCAGCTACTCCCCATGGGCGCCGTGTGAGATGATGGATATTTCAGCATCTTTGTTCTTTGTTTTCCTTCTAACACTGGAGGAGTTTAAATCACGGGAAGAGCGGACTTGACACTTCTCCAGTTACACAAACAAGCGGAGCTGCGCTGGCTAAAGCCGAACGGCATGTTTTCGGGAGAGGTGAGGGGAGACCTCAAATACCGGTCTTTGGGAAAGGTCTTTCTGGAAGTCACGGCTGTGACATGGGCGTTAAGTGCGTAGGTATTGCAGAAACTGGGATGTTACTGGGGAGCCTGGGATGTTTTCCAGTAACAGCCCGACGAGGAGCTTATCGCCGAACGGTGTTTGGGCCTAGATCCTGGATAAAATATACAGTGTGTTGTCAGACGCTGAACTAAAAGAAAATAGAAGATGTTGGCTTACCTTTTAACTTCTGCTGGTTCTTTCTCTTAAAATAATAATTCTCAGGGAAATATTAATTTGTTCCAGCTTCTATGGAGCAACCCCCCGCCCCCCAAACTTCAACGAGGAAAAATATGGCTGCGTAGGTGCAGCTTCACCCAAGCAGGAGATATCGAGTTGCATATTAATTTCGGATTCTCAGCAGTAGCATGTGGATTTGGAGAAATCCAAGCTGTGGTGTCAAAGGTGCTCTCTCCATACACCTCGGAACAACCGCGCTTGTGGCTGCCGTGGAATAGCAGTGGTCGGATGGTTGGAACTTGGGCCTTTCATTCTTGGCTTGCCCAAGAACTTACTATATGGCTTTGGGCAGGATGCTCTACCTGTCTTTTTGTTTCTTGAGCCCCCCAAAAAGGTATTTCTGCCGTTACAGTGCTTGTGAACCAGAGCTGCTCCTTTCTGACAGTTAGTTTGGTAAGATTCTTTGATAGGCCATGAGATACAGGAGCCAGCAGTGTGGCCAAGAAGGCCAAGAGCATCCTGGCCTGTATTGGGAACAGTGTGGCCAGCAGGACTGGGACTGCCTGACCTTGAAGGCACCATGGACTGCTTGATGTGGTGATTGTCCCCCTGTACCGGGCACTGGTGAGGCCACACCTCAGGGGCTGGGTCCAGTTTTGGGCCCCTCACAAGAGGATACATTGAGGTGCTGGAGCGGGTCCAGAGAAGGGCAACGGAGCTGGTGAGGGGTCTGGAGCACAAGTCTTGTGAGGAGCGGCTGAGGGAGCTGGGGGTGTTGAGCCTGGAGAAAAGGAGGCTGAGGGGAGACCTTCTGGCTCTCTCCAACTCCCTGAAAGGAGGGTGTAGCCAGGGGGGGTCGGTCTCTTCTCCCAAGGGACAGGTGATGGGACAAGAGGAAATGGCCTCAAGTTGCACCAGGGGAGGCTTAGGATGGATATTGGGAAAAATTTCCTCACTGAAAGGGTTGTCAAGCCTTGGAAGAGCCTACCCAGGGCAGTGGTGGAGTCACCATCCTCCATGAAGTATTTAAAAGCCGGGCAGACATGGTGCTGAGGGACATGGGTTAGTGGAGGTTTATGTCAGTGTTGGGTTGATGGTTGGACTCAGTGACCTGAAAGGTCCCTTCCAACCCAGATACCTCTTGCCTGATGCTCCATATTTTCTTCAACATGGTTGAAGTTGTTGTCTGATGATTGTGGAGCTCCTAACGTGGTTTTGAGGATGAAGCCCTGTGTTTCTCTGGCCCACTGAGCTGCAGCACTTGCCCAGCTCTGTCCTGAGCTTGTCCCAAATCCAATGAAATATTTGCTGGTTTAATGGGAAGAGAGTCACCGTAACGTGGAGCAGGTGACAAACGCGCTTGGGGCTATCACAGCAGTTGGAGTCATTGCACCTGGAGACAGCTTTGTGGAAAAAAAATCTCTTAATTTTCAGGTTCTTGTTCCAGAAGAATGAATTTGAGGTGAAATAGGCCCAGGCAATTCACCAGCAGAGAGAGGTTCTGCTCTTTCAGCTCTGTGTGCTCTGGCCAGATGTGGATGGGTAGGAGATAGGGTTTGCTTTCTGTTCGTGTTTTGGCAGTAAAATATCAGGGAGGGAAAAAAAACTATTGAAGCTGAAGAAGGATATTGGTTCAAGAAAAAATGGGAATAAATTGACCATAAATAGTACAGACAAGAGAATTGTTTTGTTTTTTTTTCCTTTTTTTCCTGAAACTGAGAGATAGGAAATTCCAGAGTAGCTTCCAGGAGAAAAAATGGGCAAAAAAATTATCTGTTTTTAAGGTGGAGTTCAGTTTACTAAAGAGTTTGTGACTTGATAGGAGGGGAACTGGCCTGGACCTGCATGTTTTTCTAAGGAGAACATGTGCAGCTATTTCAGAGTAATAAAACCAGCTAAACCACGTTTAAAACTTATTTTTTTAAATGTATAAGGTAATAAGAATGAAAAACCACCTGTATTTTGAGCCTGTTGAGTGGCAAACCCAATCATCAATTGTTTTAATTTTTTCATTCTAGCAAAAAATCTTATTTATATTTTAAAATATTTTTNATAATTTAAAATATTTATTTAAAAATATTTTATTTATATTTTTTAAAAGGCCACTGGATTGTGTAACATGTAAAGGTATATCCAGGGGAAAAAACCCCTGCCGTCCAGGCAGCCTTGATGAAATCTGTGCAGTCTCGTTATGAGCACGGGGGGGAGCGAAGGAGATCACCATTAATAATTTTTAACCTCCCTGAGCACACATTCTGCTGCTAATTTTTTCCTGCTGCTGAATTCGTGTTCAACGTTGAAAGTATAAACGATTCCCCGCATCTAAAATTGTGTTTGGTTTGCCTTGTCCCGCAGATTAACAAATCTGATTACTGCATTTAAATTTAATACCCCCAAAAATTCCCTAAATGAATGATTCACTGTGAGGCCATGAGCAGATGTAATTATCTCTGAAAACTAATGAATCATGTCGTTAGGATAGTTTTCCTTGCAGCTGTCTCCAATTAATATGTCCGTCAATTCGGAGAGTAACGACACGGCGTAATCCCCGTGTATGGGTACCGCCGCGTCGCCGGGCTCCCTCCGGCTCTTCAACACTCACGCTGAGAAATGAGCAGTTCTCCCTCGCTTTTTTTATTGTATTTTTGGGAAATGTGAAGCCGTGAGGATGTGGTTTGAAAATACTCAGGTGATGGGGTGGTATTTGATTTGCATCCCTTTCCCGTTTTCCTAAACAGGGAAATCTTTACAGAACTGGGTTTTGGTGTCCGGTTCTGGGCTCCCCAGTTCCAGAAGGACAGGGAACTGCTAGAGAAACTACAGCAAAGAGCTATGAAGATGATGAGGGGACTAGAACATCTCCCTGATGAGGAAAGGCTGAAGGACTTGGGGCTTTTGAGTCTGGAGAAGAGAAGGCTGAGGGGGGATCTGATCAATGCCTATAAATACTTAAAGGGTGGGTGTCAGGAGGATGGGACTGGTCTTTTTTCAGTGGTGCCCAGGGACAGGACAAGAGGGAATGGGCACAAACTTGAACATGGGAAGCTCCATCTAAACGTGAGGAGGAACTTCTTTGCTGTGAGGGTGGCAGAGCCCTGGCAGAGGCTGCCCAGGGAGGTGGTGGAGTCTCCTTCTCTGGAGACATTCAAACCCCTCCTGGACACGTTCCTGTGGGACCTGCTCTGGGTGACCCTGCTCTGGCAGGGGGTTGGACTGGATGATCTCCAGAGGTCCCTTCCAACCCCATATCATTCTGTGATTCTGTGATTTAAAGCTTTTCAGTGCTAATTCTGCCTGGCAATATTCTTAGCTGGGATGGGGGTGTTCACATGGGAAGCCTTTGCTGAGCAGCTTCTCTGCCCTGGAAATCAAGCCCTAGTGCTTGGGGTGGTACTTCGGTACCTACAAGAGCAGGTGAAGTAGTTTCTCCCCTCTCCAGTCAAGCAGGGGAAGATGTTGAGTCTTTAACAAATAGCTCAAAGATCCTATGAACGGGTGAATGAAAAGAGTTAAGTATTAAAGGAGAATTCCAAAAACTTGGAGAGGAGGGACTTTCTCTTGCTCAGGTTTTACTGATTTGGTTCCCAAGTGGCCCTGCATCACCTGGCCCTCCTTGCTCTAGAATTATTTTCATGTTAATTACTTTATTTGGTAATAATTTAAGCTTTCCCAGGATGGGGTAAGGTAACAAAAGGGCACTACGGCAAGCGTGGAGGATGGAGATGCAGGAGGAAGCTGGTCCCTGTCAGTTTTCCAGGATGCTGGTGTCCGGGCTGTGTACAGGAGCCCTGGGGAAGTGTTGCCATTGGTGCTGGGAATGTCTTTGAATTTAGCAGTGTGGTCGGTGGGGAACTGGGAGCTGCTGAAAATCGTGTGAAAATAAACTTTGTGGGTAGTTTCCCACGTCGCAGAATAATGAATTTAAAGCGAAGGTACCTGGAAGGAGGGATGTGATTTGGATTCCCAGGCTGGAGGTTGCTGTGGACAGAGACCACGGGTGCAAGACATCTTTTCCCGGGACGTGGTCCCCTGAGCGGAGTCGAGTGATACCTGCGGGACGTGAGAAGCTGGATGAAGGTGTGGTGGCTGAAGACCTGCACCTGGGGCAGGGGAGATGTGGGTGCCTCGCTCTCCCGACCTGCGGGAAGGGAAGGGCAGCCGTTAATGTGAGCTTTTCCTGGCTGCCCGTATCCCAGCCAGGATAGCTGTTCTCGCAGGGAGTCTGGGGTGTTTGAAGTGGTTTCCCCCGCTAGAGAAGAACTCGCTGGTGCCTCCTACAAATTGATCTCCTGCTGGGAATCGAGTTGTTCCACCTCAGGCTCACAATAACATTGGCTTTCTCCCGCGTCGTTTGACTGCTAGGGACATACTGATATGATCTCCTGCAAGGAGAGGCTGGCTTAAAACGAGGATTAAGAGGGAAACTGAGCAGATTGCAAGGTATTAACAACTTGTTCGCATTCCTGGGGCAGTAGGAAGGGGAAAAAAAAAAAAAGAGAGAAGTCAGGCTGCTGTGATTTGAGCAGAATGTTTGCTTTGTGAGGCCAGAGCACTCTGGGTGCTGCCGGAGGGACGCGGAGCTCGGAGAAGCGCTGGGCTGCGGGGATGGCGGCATGTAAGGCATGAGGCATCTCTCAGGCTGTTGATTTCGGAACACCTGTAATTACAATTAGTGGCAATAAAACACAAAGTCACCCTCCTCCCGCCCTGGATGAAAGCTGGGGGGGAAAGTTGGAGGGATTCTATGTGGTAGAGCGGGGAGGTGAGTGCGTGCGGCGCGTCCTCTGCCTCAGCACCGGGATCGCTGTAAAAACACCCCAGTTAATTTTCAGTCTGTCTCCATGATCAAAGCCAGACAACACGGGATTTTCCTGTGGACTTGGTGGGACTTCCTCTAAAAGGGCTGCGTAACGTTTGTTTGTGAAAGTGCAAACCGATGGAGTTACAAAGAGCAGGGGTTTACAAAGGAGCGGCAATTTTTGCTTTTCCCACTGAGAGTGCGATTGAAGATACACATACGATGTGACCCCAAAAATAGCTTTAAGCACCGTGTACAGAAAATAAGAGGGTTTGTTGTACCACCTGTACCGCACTGTGTTCTCTTAGCTATTTTAATAGCTAATTAATCTTGATTTGCTTGGATTTAAGAGGGGGGTTTTCTCTTTTGGCACATATGTGCAACCTATTATATCATAAATCCCACACATTTCAGCAAATGTCATCCTGATTGTTCCCTACAGCACAGCACACGACTAGTAAAACATTCAAGGTCAGGAACTTGGATTCTTTAACCACTGTATTCGAGGAAGCCAATTTATTGTTCTGTCGCAGCAGAAAAGGGTAATTTCTTTTGGACCTATATCACGTTGGCAGCCGATCCAGAGAGGTCAGAATCGCCTTAAGGTTTTGTGGGTGCATTAATCTGCCTTAATAAATGAACTGTGGCACCCCCCTGATGCCAGCACAGGGCATTTTGGAGTATTTAGTGGGGGTTTTTTATGGTCCTCTAGAAGCATGTATTATTTTGCTGCACTCAGTCTTTGACCTGTGTCTTTTATCGATTTTAGGATACAAGTATTCCTTGTACTTTTTTTACTTCTGTCTCTTCAAGGGTTTAAAGCGTTTTGCCTGGGGCTGGAGGAAGTGACCTTCAGATCAAATAATCCTGACTTGGCAAATCGGGGGGTTTGGGTGGCTTTCTTGTGGCTATTTGTGCTGCGAAAGCCGAACAAAAATTTGCAACTTAAAGTCTTCAAAATGTGAGTTAGGTCTGTGTTGACTCCAAAGAGCCCTTAGAGTGTCCTCAGCGTGGGCTGTCTCTTGTTTTTCATTGCTGCTTAATGTATAGCTGTTCCAGGGTGTCTGCCCTTTCCCCGGGTTGTTTTGGTGGGCCTGGGGATGAGATGTCACAACGATAATGTGAATTAAAACATCTTGCATAAGGGAATGACTTTCCTGCTCTTTTCCGAAGGAGGAAAAAAGCTTTAAAAAAAAAAAATACAAGAAGAGGGAGACTCCTCTCTTAATTTGCCAACTCTCTAATGCTTTTATTACCTGTTTCCTCTTGCTTTATTCTTAATATTTGGATTTTTTCAAGCCTGTCTCTCCTGCTGGGGTTGTGTTGTGTACGTGTGAGCCTTCTCCATGCTGCCCATCGGGATGGAGGGGCTGGGACTGCTCCGGGAGCTTCTGGGCAGCCCCGTGGAAGATTTGGCTTTTTTTGTGAGGCTCTTTTAGCCCATGGCAGCTAAATGTTCCCTGTGGTGGTCATACCCTTCCTAGCGAAAATACAGCTTATTTAAAATGTTTTGTTAAGATTATTAGGTGGTAAAACAAACTGTTGTAGGCATTCCAATTCTCAAATCTCTCCTAATTTAGGAGCTCAAAAGCTTTTTTATTTCCTTTTTCAGAACACTTTGGAGTGTTTTTTTTAATCTTCATAGTCTGTATCAGTGTTTTCAGATATTGCTGAGAGATGGGCTTGGCTTTATAATGCAGAATTGCTATTTTCAGCCCCACCTGAGAAGGGCTGTGTCCCGGGTGGTTCAGAGCGGTGCTCTGCAGTTACCACCGTGTTGTGGAAGCTCTTTTACAGCCCATCCCTTTATTAAATGCCATCGGCCTGTGGTTTTGTTGACAGCTTGACACTGCCAGGCCAGTGATATGCTCAAACTTCCTAAACCCCTCCTGTGGGCAGAGCAGACAGAAGGTGGGCATGGGCAGCACCTCCAAGAGAGAATGGGGTATCTGAGAGTAGGCTCAGCTGATAAAGAGGGGCCAAATGTGGTCTTTGTGGAATGGTTTGGGTTGGAAGGGACCTTAAAGACTTTAACAGGTTGCCCAGGGAAGTTGTGGATGCCCCATCCCTGGAAGTGTTCAAGGCCAGGCTGGATGGGGCCTTGAGCAACCTGCTCTAGTGGGAGGTG
Organism: Calidris pygmaea; assembly: GCA_003697955.1. NCBI lineage: Eukaryota > Metazoa > Chordata > Aves > Charadriiformes > Scolopacidae > Calidris > Calidris pygmaea. The sequence goes on from QJSC01024989.1 coordinate 160,171, forward strand.
TCCCTGCCCATGGCAGGGGGCTTGGAACTCGATGATCTTTGAGGTCCCTTCCAACCCTAACCATTCTATGATTCTATGATTAAAGACCATCCAGTGCCACCCCCTGCCCTGGGCAGGGACACCTCCCACCACACCAGGTTGCCCAAAGCCCCCTCCAACCTGGCCTTGAACACCTCCAGGGATGGGGCAGCCACAGCTTCTCTGGGCAACCTGGGCCAGGCTCTCACCACCCTCACACCAAAGAATTTCTTCCCCAGATCTCCTCTAAGTCTCCCCTCTTTCAGTGTCAACCCCTTCCCCCTCATCCTAGGGCTCCCCTCCCTGATCCAAAGTCCCTCCCCATCTCTCTTGGAGCCCCTTGAGGGACTGGAAGGGGCTCTGAGGTCTCCCCGGAGCCTTCTCTTCTCCAGGCTGAACCCCCCAACTCTCTCAGCCTGTCCTCCCAGCAGAGGGGCTCCAGCCCTTGGAGCATCTCCGTAGTCTCCTCTGGCCCCGTTCCAACAGGTCCATGTCCTTCCTGCGCCTGTCCTCCAGAGCTGGACCCAGTACTCCACGTGGGATCTCACCAGAGCAGACTAGAGGGGTAGAATCACTTCCCTCATAGAACTAATGAACCAGAGCAGGAGACTGGCTTCTCTTTGTTCAGACTTTCAAGGACTCCGGTGATAATCATAGCCAGGGAAGAACCTGATGATACGATCTCTGGTGAACTTAGTACTGCTGAAAATACAAGATTAATGGGATTTAAATGGCAAAGGCATCGGCAGAGCACTGGTTCTCTGCGGGGCCCTGGCAGGAGGTCTGCAACTGCTCTGGGAAACATATTACATCATGGATTTTATTAAAAGTGTGATAAGCATGCACAGTGTTCGGCAGAGATGTTGAAAGCTGACGTGGATGCATCAGTTCTAAAAGTTCTAAAAGTACGTGACCCAGAATTGCATCAATGTCCTTGGCCCCAATAAGACCAGGAGTCAGAAGGTAATCCAGGCAAGAAACCGATTTAATCTGGTGTGGATCTGTGCTGGGGTCAGAGAGTAAAGTGCCATCAACTCCTTTTGTGGTCCGGAGAAGTGCTAAGTTCTGTTAGTGTCCTAAAATTCGTGGGGCCTGACTCCCACTGGCAATGGGAGATCTGAGCCGAAGGGGCGGGTGAATTGAAGGTGGAAGTGTACCGTGCGTATCAAAATACTTCATTTTTCAAAAATTAAAAAAAAGGCTTGTGAAGGAAGGCAAAAAGACTTGTCAGTTTGGAACGATGGGCTTAGTTTCACTTAGAAGAGCCCCAGGATTGAGGTGCAGAGGTGGTGGGACTGTGTCCCCACAGCAGCTGGGCTGAGGTTTGGTGCCTTTGGAGGCAGGTGTTTCCTTCTTTTCCTCAGTTCCCCTTCCCAGGTGAGGAGGGACCATGGGGTGATAGAATTAATGTCTAAACAACAATAAATTGTTACGTGTTTTTCAAACCATAACAATGTGATAGGCGGTTACCATCAAGAGAAGATACAGAGTGAGCTCTAGGTCCAGTCCAACCCCCTGCCAGAGCAGGGTCACCCAGGAACATGTCCAGGAGGGGTTTGAATGTCTCCAGAGAAGGAGACTCCACCACCTCTCTGGGCAGCCTCCCAGGGCTCTGCCACCCTCACGGGAAAGAAGTTCCTCCTCATGTTTAGATGTTAACTTCTGTTCAAGTTTGTGCCCATTTCCTCTTGTCCTGTCCCTGGGCACCACTGAAAAAAGACCAGCCCCATTCTCCTGACACCCACCCTTGAAATATTTTTAGGTGTTGATCAGATCCCCCCTCAGCCTTCTCTTCTCCAGACTCAAAAACCCCAAGTCCCTCAACCTCTCCTCATCAGAGAGATGTTCTAGTCCCCTCATCATCTTTGTAGCTGCTGCTGTACCCTCTCCAGCAGTTCCCTGTCCTTCTTGAACTGGGGAGCCCAGAACTGGTCCCAGTGCTCCAGATGGGGCCTCCTTAGGGCAGAGCAGAGGGGCAGGATGACCTCCCTCAAATTTCTGGTCACAGTCTTCTTGATGCCCCCCAGGATGCCATTGGCCTTCTTGGCCACAAGGTCACATTGCTCGCTCATGGTCATCTTGTTGTCCACCAGGACTCCCAGTTCTTTTTCCTGGGATCTGCTCAGGGTAGGTGCCTGCCCTGCCCCTTCCTCTGGGTGATGGAGATTGTCAGAGCTGGTGACCACAAAATGAGTTGGCTCCTGCTGGCCTTATATTGCCATTGCCAGGTTCCCCACCAGGGACTTGGGTCTTTTTTTCTCCTAGTCCTGGTTTGGAGAAGCCATTGTGGGCTTAGCTCTCACCCTGTGCTCCATGTGGCCCCCCTTGATGTCCCACTGGGACCCCAGCCTGCCGAGTTTGCTGCTGGGACGGCCTGGCCCTTTGGGGGTGCTGCTGGAACAGGGATGGCAGCAGAAGAGCTGCCTGCCTTCTGATGAAAAACTGCTGCTGAGATCCACGGTGAGGACACGGAGATCTTTCCTCTCCCTGTTTCCCATCAGGAAGTAAGGCAGCTGAAGGATACCACCTCAGATGAAACTCAATCTGTTTTTAAAGAACTCCCTCCCACTGAAATTGAGGGGTTTTTTTTATTTTTTAACATTCCTACCCTGCAAAGTCTCTCCTGGGGTGTGTCTCATCCTCGCTTAACTACGTTGAGGGTTTGGTTTTTTTTTTAATTTATTCCAAGTTTCTGGAAGCTGCGTGGTTTTCCCTGTTACGCATTTTTAATTCCAAAAATGCCCCAGTGAGCTTTTCCTTTTCCAAATCTCCAGAGTTACTCCACGGGGAGAAATTTAAAAAATAACATGTAAGCTTTAAATAATTTACTATGAGAGTAATTAGGTTTATGCAGCAGTTCATAAACCTTTAGCTAGTAAAAATCAAAGTACCTTAATCTGAAAAGCAGATGGGGGGGTTGTAAGGGTGAAGGCTCATAGCGTTTTCAAAGACAAATTGTTTAATTCCGTCACTGGCTGGGAAAATAAATAGTTCTGCCGCTCGATTGAAAACAGAAACATCTTAGAAATGAGACTTTTGTAGCTTTCAAGCATTGTTCGTCCTGCAACAAAGAAATCAAAAGCAACTTTGGTGGAAAGATGGGACGGAGTTCTGGTTTATGAGAAACAAAAAGCGAGAGAGCTTCTAGACCACATTTTTTACTATTCCTGCTGAATTTTCAAGTGCTTTTCATCCCCTCCTCTCGGGGGCTGTGGCTGCGGAAGGTGCCTGTGTGGTGTGAATCAGCGGTGGCTCCGGGTCCCTTCCTTCTGCCCAGGGAGGTGGCAGGACCGGCCGCCGTCCCCGCCTGAATTCCAGTGCCGTAAGTGGGAGACGCTGCTCTTAAAATCCCCCTTTTTCAATGCAGCCAAAGCCGTGTTTGCCGTGGGTTGAGGGCTGGGAGCCATGCCCTGCCTGGCTAATGAAGGCTGAGTTTGTACCGCCCCATATTAATGCCACCCCCCCGTATTAATGCCACTCACAGCCCAACGGGTCCGTTCTGGCCGGCACATCCCCTCGCCAGGGATGGGCTTGCTTTTAGCTGGGCTAATGGCCTGATGAGATCACCTCTAATTTGTGTATCAAACTGGTTTGTATCACATCCTTCACAAAAAAAAAAAAAAAAAAAAAAGAAAAGCGGGGTGGGGGGGAGAACCTCATACACAAAACAACAAAACCCTCTTTATTTTTTTGGTGTTTTTCTTTTTCTCGCTGGACTTCAAAAGCTTGCATTATAAACAGCGTGCTCTGCCCTGTGAAAGCGATGTTTTTTTGCTGGGAGCCATTACCTCAGCCAATAACCATCAGAAAAGGAGCTCTCCTTTTGGCATTTTGGTTTTCATTCAGTGCAGGATCCCGGTGGGGCGGTGGGAGCAGCGCTGTCGGGCCGGGATGCCCGGGAGGTGGCTCCTGTCCTCAGCTACATCCCTCGCTGATTCGGGACTCTCGTCCCCTCTCTGTGCCCACCGGTGCCTGCGTCCTTCTGCTTTGGCCAAGGGGATGAAGGAAACCTGAAACAAGGAGGATGCTGAGAGCGTGTAGGGTATTTTGTGAATTGGTGAACACCTGCAGCTTGAGATCTATAAGAATAGGCTGAGAGAGTTGGGGGGGTTCAGCCTGGAGAAGAGAAGGCTCCGGGGAGACCTTAGAGCCCCTTCCAGTCCCTAAAGGGGCTCCAGGAGAGATGGGGAGGGACTCTGGATCAGGGAGGGGAGCCATAGGACGAGGGGGAAGGGTTTTAAACTGAAAGAGGGAGATTGAGATCAGGTATTAGGGAGAACTTCTTTGGTGTGAGGGTGGTGAGAGCCTGGCCCAGGTTGCCCCGAGAAGCTGTGGCTGCCCCATCCCTGGAGGGGTTCAAGGGCAGGTTGGAGGGGACTTGGAGCAACCTGGTCTGGTGGGAGGTGTCCCTGCCCAGGGCAGGGGGTGGCACTGGATGATTATTTACATCCCTTCCAACCCAAACCATTCTGTGATTCTATGGTTATCCAGCTTTTTCTTTTTTTTTTGCCATTTTGAGACCTGTGCCAGGAATAAGCCGCGCTCTCTGCAGTGTGGGGGCAGTGAATGGGGTGTCTGTGCGCTGGGTGGCAGAGGTGTTGTGTTAACCGGCTTAATTATGCCAAGCACTTGACATTAAGTGATGAAGTAGAAATGTGTTACCCTAACGAAAATCTCTGTCGCGGAACATGGCAGTGTGTCTTGTTTCAGCCTGACAAAAACCAGGTGAGCAGAAACAGTCGGCCGCAGCTGGAATAGCTATTACCAAACACGCCTGGCTGCCAGAGCCCTGAAACCTGATAAGCCTCCATCCACGGCCCTAATAAGAGGAATTTCCATACACAATTACTTCAACTAGGTTTTAATCTTATAATAGTGTCTTTTGTTGAAAGCTCTGCAGTGAGAATGCGTGGGGTAATCCTCCAGCACCTCCCCAAGAAGGGATGCAGGCAGCGTTGTCATGGTGGGTCACCTCTGGGGACAATGGGGGTCAGGTGCGGCGTGGAGTGTCTCTTCCCCCTCACCTCTCCCTTCTGATGCCCTCGGGAGCAATCGGACACAGATATCTCTGGGGATATGCACGTAGGGTTGGCCTGGAGCTTACTGAGTCAATGCAGGGGAGGTGGAGGGTACGGGGTAGGGAGGGGAGTGGGAATAGTTGGTAGATAATGTCACAAAAATAGCAGGGGAAGCTGTTCCGGTGGTGCAGGATGCTGGTAGCAGTGGTGGAGGTAGATAACAACAGAATCACAGAATGGTTTGAGTTCAAAGGGACCTTCAAAGGTCTTCTAGTCCAACCCAGTGCCATGAGCGGGGACATCTTCAACTAGATCAGGTTGCTCAGAGCCCCATCCAACCTGAACTGGAATGTTTCCAGGGATGGGGCATCTCCCACCTCTCTGGGCAACCTGGACCAGTATCTCACGGCCCTCAGCATAAAAAGTTTCTCCCTAACGTGCTCCTACACAGCGGTTTTCCTTCAGGTATCAAGGTACAGGTATCATAGTAGTTCTCTTAATTTGGAGCAAAACTTGTATGTGTTTTCTTGTTCATTTAGGAACCAGACAGGAGAGACTCAGTGTGGTTCTAGTAACTGTAAATGTTTGCAGCCTGGCTTCGTTACAGCTACAGTCGTTAGAGGAGAAGGATATTTTTTGGCAGACTTCACATGGCAGCAGAGCGTTGCGGTGATGCTCTTAATTCAGCAGAAGACCTGGTTTGAGTTGATCACAGAGGGCGTTTGTCCAGTTTTTGGAGGAAATCAGAGGAGTTGGCCGTGGTGTTCATCAGGGAAGGTGAAGAGATGAACTCATGCTTGGTGGGGCTTCGAGCGGGAGAGACACCGTTGGGAAACCAGAGCTGAAAGAATGAAATTAAGAGCCTGACACACAAAGCTCTGCATTGTATATTTGGTAGGAAGAGAGATTTAATAAAGTACTTTAGGAGAAAGTCGAAGAAGTAATTGAGTTAGACTGTGGAGTGTTGTGTGAAATGAGTGCTGACAGAAGAGTTAACCAACCAGACCATTGTTCTTAGATGTCTTCTGCGGATCACCCGGTCCCTCCTTCCAAGCTCCTCTAGAGCTGAATGAAGCTTGAAGTTGTTCTTTTCCAAACCTGCTTTCCCTCTAAAGGAAAAAAAAAAAAAATTAATAGCAAAAATGGAATTCTTCAGAGCAGCTAACTTATAAATCTGAAAATCTGGATAAATAAGTGGTGCAACGATCAAAAAATGTTGCATTAACACTTTTTTTATTACATTAGCTGAGACACTTCAGTAACATGCCGTTATCCTGGGGCGCTGGGGAGATCATGATTTTCCTATTTTTATCAGTTTTACTGTTCTACGCCCTTTTGCCGCTGGTTCGGCTTTGCCTCTGCATTGATTTCCATTGGAATCTGGCTGGAAGAATTTAATCCTTTGGAACTTATCTTATTGCTTTCTGTCTTATTGCTCGTGTAATTCATAGCCAGAAGAGATCCGTTAGAGTCTGCAGTCCAAGGGAACGAGGACCTCAGCTCTGTTGGTGATCACAGGATCTGAGCATCCAGCTCTCACAAGGCATATATGAAAACTGCATCTTCTCCTCAAATTGGGGCACTGGTTGCAGAAAACGATCTGCCAACTGGAGCTGTGTAACTGGTGGTTGCTCACAGTGGGCTCTGATGTGACTCTTTCAGATTAAAGCCAGGTACAGAGATGCTGCTACAAATCTGGGTGGGTTGGGTCAGGTTAAGTTGCTCTCCACCAGACAGAAGGGTTTGTTTTCACAGAATCACAGAATTGTTGGGGTTGGAAGGGACCTCTGGAGACCATCTAGTCCAACCCCCTGCCAGAGCTGGGTCACCCAGAGCAGGTCCCACAGGAACGTGTCCAGGTGGGGTTTGAATGTCTCCAGAGAAGGAGACTCCACCACCTCCCTGGGCAGCCTCTTCCAGGGCTCTGCCACCCTCACAGCAAAGAAGTTCCTCCTCATGTTTAGATGGAACTTCTTCTGTTCAAGTTTGTGCCCGTTCCTTCTTGTCCTGTCCCTGGGCACCACTGAAAACAGACTGGCCCCATCCTCCTGACACCCACCCTTGAAGTATTTCTAGGTGTTTACTAGATCCCTCCTCAGCCTTCTCTTCTCCACACTAAAAAGACCCAAGTCCTTCAGCCTTTCCTCATCAGAGAGATGCTCCAGTGCCCTCATCATCTTCGTAGCTCTTTGCTGTAGTCTCTCTAGCAGTTCCCTGTGTTCTTTTAAAACTTTCTTTAAGAGTTGTTTTGGGGCTGCCCGAGTCATTCGGGCCCTTTCCGTTGACTTTCTCACTGAACTGGGCACAGAGTTAACGCTGAGTTGCCATTTCCATGACAAGTCCTCTTTGTGGAGATTTACAGCTCAGCTGCTTTAATTTGCCAGGCTAATGCTTTGGAATGCAGGTTGACAGTCCAGATGTGAAACCTTTCTCCTCAGAAAGAAAACAAAGGATTAAATGTGTTTTAAGAGGGTTTGAAAAAATAATTTAAGATTGAGGCCCAGAACCTAATGTCTGAAGTCTTGAAATACCGCCATTCTCCAGCCATGTGAAACTCCTAAATCCGGAGACTTGAAAGTGTGTCATCTTTGGCCACAGGTACCCTTTGGCTTTTGGTGCACCTGTTAGTGCCCGAATCAAACGCTTTGTGAGGTTTTACAAAATGTCAAATAATCAAATTATGCATCTTCACGCAATTGAAAACAGGCTGAGAGAGTTGGGGGGGTTCAGCCTGGAGAAGAGAAAGCTCCGGGGAGACCTTAGAGCCCCTTCCAGTCCCTAAAGGGGCTCCAGGAGAGATGGGGAGGGACTCTGGATCAGGGAGGGGAGCCACAAAACAAGGGGGAAGGGTTTGACACTGAAAGAGGGGAGATTGAGATGAGATGTGGGGAAGAACTTCTTTGGTGTGAGGGTGGTGAGAGCCTGGCCCAGGTTGCCCAGAGAAGCTGTGGCTGCCCCATCCCTGGAGGGGTTCAAGGCCAGGTTGGAGGGGGCTTTGGGCAACCTGGTGTGGTGGGAGGTGTCCCTGCCCAGGGCAGGGGGTGGCACTGGATGATTATTTACATCCCTTCCAACCCAAACCATTCTATGTTTCTATAATTAATGCAGGCTAAAGAATGGTTGGGACATCACTTCTGCTAAAACATGCTGTGATGCAGGAACCACTGTGGGTGCTCGCTTGGAAATGACAGTGTTTCCTGATACTTATTGGTAAAGGCAGTAGCTCAGGCTTCTTGATTTGAGCAACAGACCGCCCCCCAAATTCTTGAGGGGGCCTATATATAGGGTTATCCTTGTTTTCAGGGTGCGTGGAGGACGGCTCTGGTGGTGTGGGTCTCTGCGGTGGCTGTTCCCCATCGCTCCATTGCGGGGTGAAGGGTCTGACCAGAATATGGGGATTCCCTAAAGCACCACAGAATTGGAAGAGGGTATAAAAGTGGTGTTTAATATCCAAGTCATTTATTATTTTTTTAGAGAGAAACATAATGCTCTCAGCCAAACCATGGCATCTGATCCATTGTGCTCATGAAGATTCGTGCAATGAATCTATCAATTAATATCTGTTTGGGTTTCAGCATTGTTTGGGTTGGAAATGGTGCAGCAAGAGTTCATTGTCCTTTCAAAGACCAGATGAAAACGTCTATAACTTTGTCCCAGCCCGTATGGAAAGAGCAGATACTCAGAGCCTGTACCACCAGAGGGCTTAGAACTGAACTCCCAGCCTCCCAGGTTAAAAAGGGCAGATCTTGGAGGTCACCTCTTCCTCAAGGTGCCCCGAGGAATATAATGGGGTGGAGATGGCAGAGCTTTGCGTTGGGGTTTATTAAAACTGGGGCTGTAAATTAAAAAGCTTGTTGTTTTTTTTATTTGGGGCTAATAATCCGATTGGTGTTCTCTGCTGATTAGATTTAGGAAGCCTCTGTAGACCAGCGGTTTTGCAAGTAGAAGAGGGATGTTTTGTATGTTTGGTTGATATTTGTTCTTGTCAGGAAGATCTCTGCCTTTTTACCTTGTTGGGGAGCAACAGATTAGTACGATAACACTAAGAAATGGGTTTAACAAATGACAAAAATGCCTTATATTTTTCCTAGTTAAAAAGTAGGAAAAAAATAAACACCCTAGGCCAAAAGTACTTTTTGTAGTATCAGTGTATTTTTTTTTAAGTGGGATGTTTTAAGTTGAGTAATTAGAAGGAATGACTTTTAGGATGCACACACAGAACCAGGAGTTGATTTTTTTTCCCCTGTATACGTTCTATGTTCCCATTCTTCCCCCCAATCCCCCCCAGCTTTTTTTTGGTGGTGGGTTCTGATTCTGTTCTTGGTTTGTGGTTTTTTTCTTGATGTAGTTTGGCTGGAGAAAATGCTGTTTTATGCAAGAACTCTTGCTGGAGCAGCAGTGGGGCAGGGTGCTGCCTTCTTCCCATACATGTGCGAGCCGTCAGACCGTCAGCTTCTGCCCAGGGTTGCGGGAGCAGCACAATAAGCACCCGTAATCTCTGCAGTTTGATAAACCCTGTATTTGTGTAGCTCGATAAAGTGGAGGCTTAAGGTTTCCTTCCTGCGCTGGAGTTCATCACCCTGGAATTCAGAACTCGTGCGTGGAGATCAAGCCGGTATTTAGCCACGCTCTTCTGAAGTGTCTTCCAGACACATCGCTTCGTGGCACTAAACCGTCCGCTTTGTGCCGCTTTTGCCAATTAATCACTTTGGGTCCTTCCAACAAATGAACTGGAGAAAGGAGAAAATCATAGAGGAGCGGAGCAGCTGTAGAAGGGCTGCCTCCTTGTGACAGCCTCTCCTTGCTCTGCAGAAATCCACGGGCACAGAGCCACGCCAAACAGTAAGTGTTCAGCCACATCTGCAGAAAATCCATGGGAGGGCATGTGGAAAGTTGGCACGCCTTTTGGTGGAAGGAAGTGGGGAGAAAGAAAATCATTAGCTAAGGCTGACCAGGATGCGTCGACTTGAGGTCATCTCTTATCTGTGGAAGTTCTTCTTCCACCCCTTCTGTTGTTTTAACCACTTCTCTGAGTAATCGGAACTTTTTCCATGACTGCAGACTTGGAACGGAAGATTTTTGAGCCATCAACTCAAGAGACCTTTTTTCTCTGCTTTTGGCCCGTTTCAGACCTCGGGGCAGGTGACCAGGCAGGCAGGACGTGAGTAATTCTAGCGATAGCAGAGAAGTGCCTTCACCATGGTGCCTCTGATTCCTGGTATTTGCTCAGCTCCGAACGTGTTGTTAGATGATGTATTCCTCTTGCTAATTTAGCCGATTTACCATTGATTCCAGTAGAGCTTGATGAAGTATGTCAGCTGGAGATTAGTCCCAGGTGCCTGGGTTGACCTTAGCTTTATCAGCTGCTTTCAATACTGTAACCATGAAGCACTTGCAAGTTTTCTGGTTCCTCCCATGATTGATAGACCGATTCTAAAGTGGCTTTCCTCCTCGTTTGTGATCCAAGAGGATAATGCCATGCAGCTGTCCACAGCATGATGCTCTTGTGGTGAATACTCTGATGCTCTCTTGGCTTATTACCAACCCGAATGTTTATTAAAATGGCAGTTGTGTTTTGCAGGCTTGAAAACTCACTGATACACGGTTCTGCCTTTTCCTCTTCTGTAAATACCTTGAGCAGGATTGAACGAGTCTCATAATGCTCAAGTGAGATGGGGTTATTTTAGAAGAGGCTCAACTGCGGATGTGTAGAGCGGAGAAGACCAGCACTACCTGTTGGCTGGTGGAAATTAGCTTTTAGCAGTTGGCAGAGGTGATTTGTTGTCTTGAGCGTGGTTTTGGTGAACTTTCCTGGAGTTCTTGCCAGCTCCTATGGGTATAAGGGATGGGCTGGTGAAGAACATCATTCTACTGCACCTCATCACCCCTTCTGGTGCGTTCCCAGCAAGCTGTCACTGATGGTCACCACTTGGGCATGGGCATGGAGAAGAGTGTCTTTCTTAGGGCTGTACATTAAAATGGTTCAAAAGATTGTGTGGGTTCCGAAGCTAATGGAAGCCTTCCCATGTTTAGGGGCCAGGACTTGATCAGTGAAATTGTTTTTAAACCTAATTTTGCATCTGTTGCTGCGTGAGGTTGGGGTTCTGCAGAGGTTGTCAGGGAGGGGGAGCCCAGGGCGTGTGAGCTGCTCGTTCAGAGACTGAAGATGGGGTTGAGTTGGCCTATCTGGTGGAATGCTGCCCATTGAATTTCTACCAGGCATATTTTCATTTAAAAAAAGAAGCAACAAACCCCATTTTCATAGAATCATAGAATGGTTAGAGTTGGAAGGGGTCTTAAAGATCATCAAGTTCCAACCCCTCTGCCGTGGGCAGGGACACCTCCCACTAGAGCAGGTTGGTCAAAGCCCCATCCAGCCTGGCCTTAAACACTTTGAAGAGTGAGGTGTAAGGGCAGGGGATGAGCTGCACTGTGGCAGGCACCCTGAGACACCCGCTAGAGCGTGGCAGGTCACCGGTCCATGTGTTGGTGCCACCCGAGAGGCGCTGCCCCTTCATGAAATGAATGAAGCTGGGAGGAAGGGAACGCAGCACTCGAGCCTCAATGACTGAGGTAAGGATCACATCAGCACCTTGAGCTCTATTCCCTTTTTTTGCTCCTCAAGCTGCAGCCCATGTAATATATTTCTGGTCTCCAGCTACGCACGAACACGGCTGGTCATTTTTTCCAATCTTCCTTAATCTGCTTCGAAACCGAGAGCACTTAATCTCCAGTTGTTGAATAATTCTCAGTTGTAGGGGCCGTGGCAGCAATGAAGTGTTTCACTAACTTTTAAGCTTTTTTAATGTGAAAAATGTGGGACGTTCTTATGGGTTGGAAAGAGCGTTGCAGGCAACATCTCGGGGATAGTTCGCTCCTGCTTTTTTGGATGGAGTTTTCTTTAATTTGAGTAGGAATGAGTTTATGTGTCCTGCACAGCCTGTCTGACATCTCAGGAATTCCAGCCTTTCTTTGAAGGCGCTCGCAGCGGAGCGGGGCGATTCTGCTCCCACCGAAGCCCAACAATCTGGTGATTTTTCTCCTGGGGCCACGATGACATTAAGCCATTTATAATCGTCGCTTTAAATCGCCTTCAGAGCCGGGGCTGTCTCGTAGGCAGGTTTTTGAGAAATGAGCTTTTTTTTTTCCTTTGGAAGGTGCTTGGGAAACTTCTGCCGGGATTCCCAAGTGACGGGGCCTTTGTCCGGGAGGAAGGAGCCGGGCTGGGAGGGTTATCCATCAGCGTCCTTCACAGCCACGGCTCATCAAAGGGACCAGCCCGGCCCCGTCGCGCTGGCCGGCCCGGGGTCGGGCAGGAGGGATGGGTTCTTGGGCTGAGGGATGGCATGAAGGCCATGGTGGATTTATGGGGAGCACCTCTTGGGAGTCAAACCCGAGTGACTGGCATTTTAGAGAGTCCTCCCATAAATACATTCACTACGGTAACTACCGAGGTTGAAAAAATGGATTAGGATTGACTTTTTTATCTCATGGAAGAAAGTGAGATATATCTGGGTCGAGGTGGCTGTGACCCGAGTGAATGAGATGCTCTGTCACACTACGTAATTTTAATTTTTTTTCAGTGGGACTAAGGTCTGATTCTTGGGTACCCATGTCCTCTGCTGTGAGGACAGGCTGAGAGAGTTGGGTGGTTTGGACTGGAGAAGGCTCTGGGGAGACCTCAGAGCCCCTTCCAGTCCCTAAAGGGGCTCCAGGAGAGATGGGGAGGGACTCTGGATCAGGGAGGAGAGCCACAGGACGAGGGGGAACGGTTAGACACTGAAAGAGGGGAGATTGAGATGAGATGTGGGGAAGAACTTCTTTGATGGGAGGGTGGTGAGAGCCTGGCCCAGTTGAAGCCTAAGTTGAACCCAGTTGCCCCGAGAAGCTGTGGCTGCCCCATCCCTGGAGGGGTTCAAGGGCAGGTTGGAGGGGGCTTGGAGCAACCTGGTCTGGTGGGAGGTGTCCCTGCCCAGGGCAGGGGGTGGCACTGGGTGGGCTTTAAGGTCCCTTCCAACCCAAACCACTCTATGATTTTATGATTACCACATCACTGTGATGAGTCCACAGTTTAAGAAGTGTAGAAATAGTAATTGTCAGGGAGACCTTAAAGTGACAACAGCTGCATGGGCTATAACTTAAGTAATTATTTTTAAATTATTTTTTTTTTTTTGAGAAATGGACTGGAAACCTGAACTTGCAGGGTTTAGTAGCCAAGTGCTGTTTTATAGGGAATTGCTATACCTTCTGCCCTAGTGTAATTATAGCAACTGGTACGTACTCGTAATTAAAGCTATTGATATCTATGGAAAAGTATTGCAATGGTGTACAAAGCTGGGGAAAATTCAAGTTCCTAAAAGAAATCAGGGGTGAATATTACAAGGAATTTCTGAAGTATTTTAAAAACCCTGCTTAGATTTTTGTATAAAGGGAAAACAAACAGATACACAGTCTGAATTAGCTTCTGTCCTTTCATTTTCTGTTATAAGTTTGCAGAAAACAAATATATCCCAACAGGAAAAGTGTTTTGATTGGCAGCGGTTTGTTACACGAATATAAGTAGGCGTCCAGTGTCATAGTGCTCTGGGCTTTCCTAGAGATGCAGAATTTATGATTATTTTATCTATTAGCAGTATTTCCTTGCTTTCTCCCAAAGTCGAGGCTGTAGAAAAATAGTTTAATGACATTGTCCCTATAACTTGAGGATTTTGCTGCGAGTTCTGATAGTCTGCCCTAAAAATCTCTGCGTTCGTGTTGTGAGAGCCCATAGATTTTTGGATTTAAATAGAAATAGGCAGTGGGTGCCATGGGCTCGGTGTGTCGCGCAGGGTGAAGAGGGCGCCCGGGCTGCGCGGCAGCGTTGGCTTCTGTGGGTGCTGTGAACGGGGGGCAACCTTTGGGAATTCTTACAAGAGGGTTTATGGTGCTTTTTTTTTTAACATGAATGTCCGTTTGATAACTAGGGAACTGTGCTGATCTGCTTTAAATACGGTAAATAAAATGAAAGGAGTAAAGGGGGAGAACAAATGACCTGGCTTTTCACCCCAGTATTGCTAGTAAGGAGACCATTATCTCCTTCCAGATAACGGGGGAAGGATACTCAAAATCCTCTATCATGTGAATATGGTTATTGCCTGTCTTATATCACTGCGAGTTCTCAACACATCTGGACTGAGAATAGTTCCAGTAACATTAAAGCGTACTATTTTGGTTGGCACACTGACCCTGTGGTATATGCCAATTAGTAATGGCTCTTGGAAGCAGCCTCCTTTAAAACTCTCCCTGAACTATTCCCCAGAGAAATTATTCAATTAAGTACAGCTAAAATTAATGTCCATGGTTTTTGTTCGAATAAAACAAAATAAGCAGCTGGAAAAGGGAGAACTTCTCAGTGTGTGCTTTTAAAATAACAGCTCTAACTAATAACTGTGTTTGCTGGAATCGATACTGCTGTTTGTTTTCTCAGCCTTGCTCTGTAGCTGTGAAGGATCCGATGAGGGCTACCACAGCTCATGGCCTGGGATGCTTCTTTGTCACCGCCATGTATTTTCAAATCACCCTCTGCTGCTTCCAGACCTGCTTTTGAGAGGTTGAAGTGTTCTGTGTTGCTCGGGGGTATCAAAGTTTGACCTAGATACAATCTTATCTATTTTGGGATGGATGAGTGAAGCTGCTTGGCCATGGTGTGTTGTGGAAACCGTGGTCCTGGTCATGCCCTCCCTGTCCTTGGAGCAGATGGCAGGGTTTTCTGTAGCAAAACAAACAGTTTTCTCTTTTTTGAGCAAGTGTTACCCTTGAAGATGCTGAAGGTTTGGTGAACCAGTGGGAAAGGGTTATGCTGAAGGCACAGGCTGGTCCTTGGCCTTGTGAGCTGGGTGCTTGAGCTGCTCTTCACTTCCCAAAGGCCAGGCAGAGGCTGTGGGACTCTGGAGCAGTTTGTTCTTTCCATTCTGTTGTCAGGAACTCAGGGACCCAGGAGCAATCCTGGTCCTGAAGGAGTTGTTCCTCTGCAAGGATTCCTCAGGGGGGAGAGCTGGCCTGGCCTGGAGTCCCTGGGGTGTGTTGGGAGAATCACAGACTGGCAGGGGTTGGAAGGGACCTCTGGAGATCATCCAGTCCAACCCCCTGCCAGAGCAGGTCCACCCAGAGCAGGTCCCACAGGAACGTGTCCAGGTGGGGTTTGAATGTCTCCAGAGACAGAGACTCCACCACCTCCCTGGGCAGCCTCTGCCAGGGCTCTGCCACCCTCACAGCAAAGAAGTTCCTCCTCATGTTTAGATGGAACTTCCTCTGTCCAAGTTTGTGCCCGTTCCCTCTTGTCCTGTCCCTGGGCACCACCAAGAAGAGCCTGACCCCATCCACCTGCCCGTTAGATATTGATGAGCATTGATGAGATCCTCTCTCAGCCTTTCCTCATCAGAGAGATGCTCCAGTCCCTCGATCATCTTTGTAGCCTCCACTGGACTCTCTCCAGCAGTTCCCTGTCGTTCTTGAACTGGGGGCCCCAGAACTGGACCCAGTGCTCCAGATATGGCCTCACCAGGGCAGAGCAGAGGGGGAGGATGACTCCCCTCCACCTGCTGGCCGAGGACCTACTGCCATGGCCATGCATCACCCAGTGCCTCGGGCTACTGAGCTGAGCTTGGAGGGCAGGCTGGGGCTGAAGTGGGGGAGAAGAGCTGTCCTTCTCCGTCTGCTCTCCTGGACACAAACCCAAGTCTGCCAGCTCCTGCCATCCTCTACCTGCAGCATCCCACCTCCACCTGTGTGGAAACAGGGAAGGGTGACAGTGTCTTCGTGCCACCCAGACCACAGCAGAGTGGTAGAGGTGAGATCTTGTCTCCCTGTAGCACTGGGAGTGCTGCCTCCACATGGTATGTTGTAAAACATGCTCCCACCAGGAGGCCAGGAGAGGTCTTCTGAACCCGACTGTCTCCAAGGACCACTAAGCCCCAGTAAATTAAAAGAGCTAAAGAATGAGACAGCTGAAACGCAGAGGAACGAGTTGGTTTGCTCCCTTGGAGAAGTCGGTATTTTGAGGTTTTTTTAACACTTACATGAAGTTCTGCGAAAGAAGAGATTAAATGTTATCAGCTAAATTTTAGATGGTGGATGGAGGAATCTTGGTCTTTGCTTGAAACACAAAATTCATCAGAGGAGAAGGTGTCGATGTCACGGGGTCCCGAGCAGCGCAGAGCTGCGGGGTTTTGAGTGTTACCTTGGATTTAAGAGGAGGAGAAGCCCGTGAGTGCAGCGGGGCATCGCCCGTGGCACGGAGAGCTGCGCCCCTCAGGGGGGCCGCAGGAACCGGGGCCCGGCTCGCAGCGACGGGGAGAAATTAAGATTCTTGGCTTTGTATTTTTTGCCGTGTTTTTCTCTTTTCACTCTGCCTTGACGTTACAGCTGGCACCCGGCGCTGGGGTTCTCTAGGTTTCTGATGGACTTACATTAGCTGCAATCTTCATTCCACACCACTGGCGTTTTGAACAATGCCTGCTTTCTTATTAACATGTAATTATGGGCTTTGGACATATAGAGGTTGGCATTCGCTATATGATTCATTTCTTTGGTATCTAGCTCTTCTCCTGAGGCACCAGAGACCTGGAGGAGGGAGGGAAATTCTGCTTGGCTTCCCCACTAAATTCCAGCCTTATTGTAATATTAGGGGTTTTTTTGCATAGCATAAAACATTATGGATTTTAGTTCTCGATATGTTTTTCTTGAGGCTGACTGCAGTCTGCCGTGACTCACAGTGGGGTACGGCGTGGAGATGCATTACTCACCGATAAATACTATCGAGTGATCTGTAAATTTAAATCCACGGAAAAATCCAGAACAACTCCAAGGAAATGTTGGGTCAGTGACGCCGTTCTGCTAAACTGGCCTCAACCCCCGGCCTGGGTTCTCTCTGCCTGGGCTCTGTTTCACGTGGCCGCTTGGGTTTCTTGCTCCGCAGACGGGATGGGTGTGAGTCAAAGACGGAGCTGCCAAAATCAAATGAGGCTTTTTACGTGTTTTAAATAAAATTTAAAAAATCATCAATTAGCGTAAAGGCACGTGTGAAGGCAGAACTCTGGCTGCGCAAGAGCCTGTTCTGCTTCATGGGAAAAGACCTTTGTCTTTTGTAGGAACTCCATGAGTTAAGGAAAAGGATTTTAAAAAGAAAGAAATCCTAGGCCTTCAGAAAGATGGTGCAGGTGTGGGGCTGGGGTAGAACTTGGGAGACGTAGGGTGGAAAGGCAACCAGATCATTTTCCTGCTCCTGAGTGGAGAAAGAGTAGGAAAAAACCCACATGGTTTCCTGCAAAGCAAACTGTAGTGTTCCTCGAAACAGCCCAGCTGCATCACAGCGTGGCTTTTGCCTCCTTAATGCGATGCTTCACCTTTCTCAAGATGAGGTTGGACAGGGCTTGGAGCAACCTGGTCTGGTGGGAGGTGTCCCTGCCCAGGCCAGGGGGTAGGAACTCGATGGTCCCTCCCTTTAAGGTCCCTTCCAACCCAAACCATTCTATGATTCTCTATAATGAGCTGCTGTTCTCTCCCAGGAGCTCCTTAACGGGAGAAACAGGAGGGTTCTGGGGTTCGGTGGTTGGTCCTTGGTGCCCTGATGCCCCGATGATGCCGACAGCATCCATAGCTGTTGGACTGGACCTTCTCCTCTGTGTCCATGCGCAGCACTTTGTGTTGTGACTCGTATTCTTCTAAGTTACGCCTTTTTGGATTAAAACGTGCAGCGTTGATGCCTGTTCCATAACTCCGGTGTCTCTTGCTGCTGTTTGGTCCCTGCAGAGGAAGATGCAATCATAGTTTTGTGTCTTTAGTATGATCTCAGGACCCAGCACTTGACTTACTCCCCAGTCTCCAGCACTGCTGGAGCAGAGCAGGGCTGGTTGGGCATGGGAGTCAGAAGGGGAGGAGAGATGGAGAGACTGAATGGGCTGGAATTAAGGGGCTTTTTCTCTCTGGAACATTTGGGCTTCTCATTTTGTTGTCAAAACTGAGAATTTCAGTTGCAAGCTGAAAGCTGGTTCTTTGCTTGGAGCTGCTCAGGGATGTGTTTCAGCACAAAGGGCACCAACAAGGCGGTAAAACACTGAAGGTCCAGGTGTGCGGAGCACTCTGGGATGGGCGGGTTTTATCATCTGTCAAATGGTTTTCCAGTGGAAACTTTTCCCTTGGAAAACTTCTGAGCAGCTGTAGAAAGACTGGCTGGCTGAGCTGCCGCAGAAGATGGGGCTGCCAGAGAAGTCCCATTTCAAACCCATAAGAAGGTTGTTAGAAATATCAATGGAGAAGTTGGGAATATGGGAAAAGCAGATGGGGGTTGTGATGGAGGACCTGTGCTCTCCGTGCTGTGATGCTCCACAGGACCATGGGCAAATCCAGTGTCTGAAGCTATCATAGAGTAGTCCAGGTTGGAAGGGACCTTCAAGATCATGAAATCCAACCATCAACCCAACACTGACAAAACCCCCACTAACCCGTGTCCCTCAGCACCATGTCTGCCCGGCTTTTAAATACCTCTAGGGATTGCAGCCTTTTTGAGGAGGACAAGAGGAGAAAAGCAAGATGCTCCATGTGGCCTCAGCAGTGCTCCAGCTTCTGGCTCGGGCTCAGCTTGTCCCATCTTGTCCTGTCCCATGCCAGCCCCCGGCGCAGGAGACCGGGGAGGGATGGCCCTTTCCTCACTCACGGCTCTACCATGTGGGATTCCCATCTCGCGGGACGGGCTGAAGTTATCCACGTCATGGCTGGAGAGAAGCAGAACCAGCTCTTTAGGGAAGGCATCGGGTGGTTTTAGGAATTAAACCAAAACATTTCTGATTTTCATGGCAGTGGGAAAGTCTTGGAAAGAAAGAGGGTATGATGAAAGAACTGTTTTTTCTGAGATTCCTAGGGTTACATGCAACTTCTTCCACTCAGTTTTTTATTGTCTGTCTTCTGTTGGTGTCCTTTGCTTAAATATTTCTTTTTCTAGTTATTATCAGACATGATTTTAAAAGACGTTTGTAAACACACCCTTACACTGCTCCTACCAGGTTGCTCCACTGCAATTTCAGGAAAGATTTTTACATTACTACCCTACTGCATTCTGGTAGCTCCTTATAGATAGTCCCTCTGACCACACACGTGCACGTGGACGGACCCCAGGAACCGGTAGCGACAAAATGTGACATGAGTGTGATTTATCTCTGAATTCAATGGTTGCATTATATTAGAAAGGTCATTTTTCTCAGCCTTTACTGTATCATTTGGGATTGCGGATCTGGGGACGGCAGGGCAGAGTGGAAGGTGCTTACGATTCAGCGTTCACACCAGTTGCTTCACTTCTAATTTTCCACTTTGACAAGGAATATTTAACACTTTACGTGCTCGCATCTCGGAGTAGTTTCGTGTTGATGTGGGTCAATCAGTGGGTTCTTGAGCCTTTAAAAGTCGGCTGTAGGCATTGATAGTCCTTGACTTGCTGTGACCAGTGAAGAAATTCAATGAGCAATTTATTTTTTTGAAATGCTTTGGGTTGAGCTGCAGCTCAGAAGCTTTAATCTTCTGGCTGTGACGGCTGATGCAGTGACAAGTTCAGGTCTGATTAAATGATTTCTGTATTTGTTTTTATGGGCAAAAAAGATGTTTTAAGTTTAACGCAAAAACTTAAACAAACCCAAAAATTATTTTGTGTTTTGTGTTTTGTTTTGGTTTTTTTTTTTTAAATAAACAGAGGGAACATTTCCCCACTTTGCTGGTACTTCTTCCAGGAGCAGGAGGTAGAGTTAAGGCTGGAAATGGCAAGGGATGACAGACCATATGGACGCTGTTTCCAGCCTCTTCCACTTCTTCTAACCCAGAGCCGTGGCTGCTCTGTATTATCCCAAAACATGTGTTGCCTGAGATCAAAAACTGATGCTCTGGGTTTTTGAACAAAAAAAAAGGTCAAATATTTCAGAATGTATCCACCTACGTTTTCTCTGTCATCTACTTGCTTTGCTGTTCTCTCATTGCACGTTTTCTTCCCTTCTACATCCCGGCTGTGGCATTCATCCCAGTCCCCTGAGGGGGTGCTGGGCCCTCCCCATTGCTGGTCCCACAGCCGGAGGAGCAAGGGATGGGCTACAGACAGGCTTCTGTTCACAAAAAGATGACCTTCCGTGACTTCTCTTCTGGTTTCAGGTATGCAGGTATCCATCTCAAATCTGTAAAGCCCACTGCTGATTTTGCTGTGTGATTTCTGAAGAAATCCTGTCCTTCTGAGGGCTCCAAGCCAAATTTTATAGCCTTGATGACTAGGAGAAGCACCCAGATTTGCAGAGATGGGGTTGTGTTTTCCTCCTGGCAGGGACAAGGTGAAGAGCAATGGCTTTTGTGCTTGGTGTCTTTGGCTGCTTGTCTGCTGGCGAGCTCAAAATCCAATGTCCCTGCCTGGCTGTGACCCTCCAAAGGGACATGTGTGCAAGGATGAGCAAGGCTGGGACACCAGTTTTCAAGCTGAAGTCCCTGCTGATACAGGAGGTCCTGTCTGAGCTCATCTCCAAGAGATGAGCAACCTTCAGGCTTCTCCCACTTCAGCTGGGCTTAAATTACTGAGATGTTAATACCAGGGCTGCGCAGTAGGTTTTGGCTTCTCCTTCAAGATGCTGCTTCGCTGAAAGAAGACCTTGGCTAAGTTTGCGTGAGGGGTTTGACTGTGGTTTGCAGTGCAGTGTTACAGCAACGTCCTTTGGAAGGTCGCTGGCAGCCCTTCAGCAGTCAGCCTGCTCTTCCCGTCTGCTCCCTCGCAACGGGGAACCTTCACCTTCTCCAGGTTTCTCTCGGTTTATTTTCTTTTTAACTTTTAACTCATTGCGCAGTCAGGTAAACGGGAGGTGATAGAAACATTTGCATCCTGAATATAATTGCCACCTTTCAAAGGGGGTTGCAGGTGGGTCATCTGC
Organism: Calidris pygmaea; assembly: GCA_003697955.1. Lineage (NCBI taxonomy): Eukaryota > Metazoa > Chordata > Aves > Charadriiformes > Scolopacidae > Calidris > Calidris pygmaea. The sequence goes on from QJSC01024989.1 coordinate 181,136, forward strand.
CAGAAGAGGTGGCCCTGGGGAGCCTGCTGAGAGCTAACGTGGGCTCCAAAAACTTCCTTAGCCATGGAATTAGTTTTCCCTGGCAGCAGCTCTGCCTGTCACAGAAAGCCATTACTAGTTTTCAGCTCTGCCTTGTACAGCACAGATTTTCGTTGTGTTGCCTTTGCTTTAGAGTGGGGAGAAAATCTTTAATTTACACAAAGGTTGAGAGCTGCTCTGGGCCTGAGTTGACACCACAACAGCGTGACGATGGGGGTGAAGGGGTGGGTGTTTCTATGCAGGAGGTTGGTGGGTGTAGAGGGGGGTTGGATGTGTCTGTGCAGGGTGTTGGTGGTTACGAGGGCACCCTGGCCTAGGGAACCTGCTGGTCTAGACTTCTGATTCAGCTGGTGAAGGGGTGAGAACCTCTCATGCCAGCCCCAGCACCAGGAGGGGAAGACCCTGTGTTGATGGTGTTGGTAGGTGTAGAGGGTGGATGGGTGTTTCTGTGCAGGGTGTTGATGGTGTTGGTGGGTGTAGAGCGGGGGATGGACATCTCTGTGCAGGGTGTTGATGGTGTTGGTGTGTGTAGAGGGGGGGGATGGATGTGTCTGTGCAGGGTGTTGATGGTGTTGGTGGGTGTAGAGGGGTGGGTAGATGTTTCTGTGTAGGGTATTGGTTGGTGCAGAGAGTGGATGGTTGTTTCTATGTAGGGTTTTGGTTGTGTTGGTGGGTGTAGAGGGTGGATGGATGTGTCTGCGTAGGATGTTGATGGTGGTGGGTGTAGAGTGGATGGATATTTCTGTGTAGGATGTTGGTGTGTTGGTGGGTATAGAGGGGCGGATGGACGTTTCTGTGCAGGGTGTTGGTGGTTACAAGGGCACCCTGGCCTGGTCTAGGCTTCTGATTCAGCTGGTGATGGGGTGAGAACCTCCCATGCCAGCCCCAGGACCGTGGTGGAGGGGAAGACCCTCCTTGGACCTCCTGGTTGTGCCCTGAGCATCCCAACACTTCTCCTGGTCTTAACTGCACATCCCATCAAAGGCCTGGTTGCTTGTTGATCTGTGGGTTACATGCTTGGGCTGCTCCCCTGAAACCTGACCATATCAAGAGCCATATAGATCTGGAGAAACGCTTCTCCCAAGCCCTGCAGTCCAGTTTCTCTGGTCAGAAACGGCTCCTGCTGGTTGTTCTGGCAGGGAACGGCTCGTGCCAGGGACTGGGAAAAGAGAGGCTCTAGATGAAATCCCAATTGCAACGCCTTGGGCTTTGAAACCGTGACAGAAAATTTTCCCGCTCGTGTTTGTTCTCATTGAGCTCCAGCTTGTTCACCAGGATGTTTTTCAAGGAGGGTCTGGTCAGTGTTGGCAGAGGAAAGTCTCTTATTTCCCAAGCGTGCTTATCACTTTGGCCTTGACAACGATGGGAACTTTCAGCACTGGTTTTTTTTGTTTCATTTAGAGGCAAACATGAGAAAGCCTGCCCTCGCCGGCAGCATTGTGCTGGTTTTCCTGTCTGCTGGATCGCGCAAGACAGATAAAAGCTTCCCCCAAAATCTTGTTGGCTTTGCAGATGTCAGACCTGGGAAAGTTGGGTGGGAGGAGGAGGAGGAGAAGTAATGTCTGAACTGAGCAAATCTTGCCGTTCAAAGAAAGTACCTGCTGTCACTTGGGAAAATGATTTTTGGTGTAGGATGAGCAATAAAACCTTGAGTATTATAAACAGCTTCCCAAGTATGTGGGTTTGTGTCTGGAATCAAGCAGTGTTGGTGGGGTGATGGTAGAGATCTATAGGGTGACGTGGAGGCTGGCCGGACAGAAGCGGGTGGTGTTTGCCCTCTACCCTCCCCTCCTGGGGATACTCGGGTGGTTTAAGCTGAGGAGCAGGAATGAGGAGCTCGTGTCTTAAGAAAGATGTATATTTTCAAAGTCCAAGATGTTTTAGATGCAGGTATCATTTTACTTAGGGGTTGGCTGGCGATGACGGGGTGCTTGTGGGGCAGCCTGAAAAAGCACGTGGTGGAAGGATGGTGCTTAAATCCCTCCACTCCCCAGGAGAGTCAAACCCCGGTGCTACCTCTTCCTTTAAAAATTTCCTTTGTGTCTTCAGAACTTTGATTATTTTATATTGGGGCTTTCGTTATCCCTGTGTACGATCAAACTGGTTTTCTCTCTGTACGTAGAGCGCTGCTGGGCACTTGGTGAGGTTTGAGGAGGGTGAGCACCTGGCAGAGCATCTTCTGCTGCGGGAAGGTGAATTTGGGAGGAAACCAAGGGAGCTGGTGGCCCACAGAGGTGTGCGGGTGTTCTTGAGAAGCTCAAGAACTAACATCACTTACTGGACTATCCTTGCAAGCGTGAGGTTTTCTTCTAGTGTTACAGGGAAGTTTGGGAAGTACAAGGAATGCCCTCTTTAGTGTCGTCTCCTTGTTCCTGGTAGAAATATTTGGGAAATCTCTTATTTGAAGGAATACAGTCAAAAAAAAAAAAAAACAAAGCTTATTTATAAGGGCCTTGTCCCGTTGATGGGACTTATTTTCTTTAACGCTCAACCAACATGCATACAGGGTTAGGATGCATAAAAATCAACAGGAAATGAGTATATCTTGCTAACTGAAGGGTATGAATTTTAACTTTTGCTTACGGTAGGTTAAGGCTGGACGTTTCATCAGTGTGAGGGTCTGGGGATGGTACCGACAGCCCGAGAGCGCAGCCCCTGTCGGCCGGCACGGCTGCTGCCCCTGACCCGGTCCCAAAAGGCAGCCTGGATTGATTAAGGCAGCGATCAATAAGCGGGGAAGGTGCTGGAAGTGGAAGCAGAGCAGGATGCTGTGCTGTCGCATCGGGGTTTTGGCTGCTGTCCCCCTCCGTGATTTCTCATGCACGACAAAAGCCATCCCTACCTGCCGAGCAGGAGGCAGCCCAAACGCGGGGCGTTCCTACACCCAGCAAGGAGCTCTGGCTGCCTCTTTCAAGAAAATTAGAGCGTAACAGTCAGCAAGAAAGAAGTTTGGTGCCTTTTCATTTTCAGCATTAAAAAAAGCCCATCTGCAAAACTGAGCAGTCTGAGTGTAAGCCCTGACAGAAATACAGGGGTCAGTTGTATGAGGTTGAGGATGAGTTGGCTTGAAATTTTCCTTTCCCCTCTGTTAAAATCAGGTGTAGGAGGAATTTTACTCACTTTCCTTTTCATGGAATCACAGAATGCTACGGGGTTGGAAGGGACCTCTGGAGACCATCCGGTCCAACCCCCAGCCAGAGCAGGTCCACCCAGAGCAGGTCCCACAGGAACGTGTCCAGGAGGGGTTTGAATGTCTCCAGAGAAGGAAACTCCACCACCTCCCTGGGCAGCCTCTTCCAGGGCTCTGCCACCCTCAAAGTGAAGAAGTTCCTCCTCATGTTTAGATGGAACTTCCTCTGTCCAAGTTTGTGCCCGTTCCCTCTTGTCCTGTCCCTGGGCACCACTGAAAAAAGACCAGCCCCATCCTCCTGACACCCACCCTTGAAGTATTTATAGGTGTTGATCAGATCCCCCCTCAGCCTTCTCTTCTCCAGACTAAAAGAACCCAAGTCCCTCAGCCTCTCCTCATCAGAGAAATGTTCTAGTCCTCTCATCATCTTTGTAGCCCTTTTCTGTACCCTCTCCAGCAGTTCCCTGTCCCTCTTGAACTGGACCCAGAGGAACTGGATCCCAGAGGATCCTTTGGGCTGCAGGCAGCATTGCTGGCCCTGCATGTCCGAAAATGAACCAAGGTGGGACTTTGTCCATCTCCTCCAGAGTTGCTTGGTCACACCTGAGGCTCTCAAAAGCATTTATGAAGATGGGGACTCTGGATGTGTTTTAGTGACTATGTAATGGCTGAGTGTTGAGGTGCCCTGTTCCAGGGACTGAAATTTCAGATTTCCTATAACAAATGCATTAATTTTCTTGCTTTGGCTGGTGTTTTGTGGCTGCCACCAGCCTATTCTTGGTGGCCACCAAGCCTGGTCCTGTGTTTTAGGCTGCATTTCTTTCCCCTCCCCTTACAGTGGAGTGCACTGAATCTGATGTCCACATCTCCTGTGTTGCATTTCCCAGGATTTGGACTTTTCGGAGCACGGGGAGCACTGGTCTGTCATACTGGAAGATGGGAGGATGTGGCTGGTTTCCATTCTGAGTCTCCAGCAGGCACGTGCTGGTTGAGTGGGAATGTTGCGGGGCGCAGAGACTGATGCTCCTGTTTCTCTTTTCTCTTTCCCCAGAGATCATCGACGACCTCACGAACCTGGTGGAAAACACAGATGACAGACTTCGCAACCAGACGCGGCACGTGAAGATGGTGGACAAGAAATCAACATCCTGTGGTAGGAAACAGCTCGAGCACGAATCCTGTGCCGCTATTAAACGATGAGAAAGTAGCTTAGCGCTCAGAGGCTGCGTGCAATACAGTCCCCCCGAGGCCAGGTTCTTTTAAAAGTTTAAAAAAAAATCTCTCCAAACTTCTTCAGCTGCTGTTGCAGGTTGGACTCATGGTGCGTGTTGATACAGTTAATTTCCTTGAGCCATTTGACTCTGGTGTTGCACAATATTCTGATTGGAAATTGCAGAACTGTCTGAAATTAGAGCAGTGCGTGTTAATTAGCTTTAAAAAAACTTGTGAGCTACCAGCTCTCACAAACTGGTCCCAGCAGGGAGTGATGCCACGGGGACATTTCTGGTGGTGTCCTGCAGGAATGTGTTCTCAGCCAGCTGGTGGCCTGCCAGATGTGAAATCTTTGTGGTGACTCTTCTGGCTACGTGCAAGGGGGTAAAGCTCAGTTTGTCTGCCTTCCCGTGCAGCCAAGGAGAGGTTCTAGATCTCAGGCACCAAGGTTTTCCCTCTATAGGGTGAAGAGCTGGGGGTTTGAGGGCGATGTGGGGCCAGGCTGGACGGGGCTTTGAGCAACCTGGTCTGGTGGGAGGTGTCCCTGCCTAGGGCAGGGGGTTGGAACTCGATGATCATTAAGGTGCCTTCCAACTCTTAACCATTCTATGATGCTGTGGGAAGATGCTGTGGGTGATGGCAGAAAATATGTTGGGAGGATGAGTGGCTGGGGGTGAGGTCCATGGGGAGGTGGTGGCAGTGAGAGACTTCTGGAAGTAGAATGTCCAGTTCTGGTGTCCGTGGTACATTTTTGCCATAGCGAGAAACTCAAAATCCTAACAAGAATGATTTATACTCTGTAGGAATTTGACTTATAGGCAGAAGCTGAAGAAATCTTGGCATATGTAGTTTCATAAAGAGGAAGTCGGGAGCTGACTGATGGTTTTTATCGGAGTCAGGTTGATGGTTGGACTAGATGATCTTAAATGTCCCTTCCAACCTGGGCAATTCTATGACTCGGTCACGTATCCGTTTCTGGCTGGTGGGGAACTCTTACTCTGTAGAGCAATGATCTAGCAGCAAAAGTGGCTGATCTCAGATGGCAATGAAATATTTTTCAAGCACTGAGGATGTATTTCAAGGATTTCTTTAGTTCTCCATCAGGGGTAATTTTTTGAACGCTTGGTGGGTACAGGCTGATGAAAATCTGTGGCTTCTTCTGGAGAGTGAAGTCGACTTTTCAGAGGCATTTGTCTCCAATTTCTCTCGTACCAACTACAGGTAAAATCAAAGAGGTGACTGCAGAGTTGGGGACTGGCTTTTTTATTTGATTTAAAAATTTATTTTTATTTTGTCTTTAGTGTTGACCCAAGATGGATTTAAGCTAAAAATAATTGCGCTTGAATGATGCTGAGTGCCCCTGTGTGCCTCTGGAGTCTCCCCTTAGGTTCTGAGGTTCCATTTTCTGCAGGAGCACAGGGAAGCGCCGTGGGGCGGGGAATCCCACTTCCCAGAGGACACCTTCCCCCTCCCTAGATGTTTCTCCCCCCTTTTTAGGTTCCTCCTGCACCCCCGAACGGTGTTGCTGGATAACGGGCCTGTCTCTTTAATGCTGCAGCCCATACTGGCTGCGCTGGGGAGTGTGAGAGGAGGAGGAGGAGGATGGGAGAGGGGAAGGCTGGGAGGATCCTGGGCTGGATTCCTTGGGGGTGACCTCTCTCACCCTTTCCACATTGAAAAACATGTTTCTGCTGCCTCTGAGTGCCCGGTGCCTGGTCCCTCTGCTCCAATAGGGTTTCCTGTGTTTGCATAACAATTTGGGCATATGTAAACATGGTATTGCCTCAGATAACTGGTTTGCTCTGCCTGAGCAGGGGTTTTAGAACAATAATGCTGGGAGACACAGGCTGCAATGGCATTCTTCCCATCCCTTTGCCACCCTTACCCCTGGCGCTGGAAGTTAACTCCTGTATTAAGATCAGAAAAACCCTCTGCGTGCAGAAAACAAAGCCAAGCAGTGGGAAAACTGGCACCTGCCAGGTAATTTTTTTTCCCAGTGCTTTTTTCTTCCCCCTTCAACATTTCATTTAAATTGATTAAACTCTTTGGTAACTCTTTGGTTTCGGTGCTGTTACTTTGGATTTCAATGGGGGTGAAGTGCTCGGTCTCCCCCCTTGCCCACCCCTCTGTTCCCCGGGATGCAGACCTTTGCTTGGATCCAGCCTCCGTGTTCCAGCGCGTGCCTGTTCCCGGGTTTTTTGCCTCATTTTTGAAATCCTAATGTCTTTTTATTTCCCCGACGAGTGCCTGCACTGGAGCCACTGGCTGTGGATGCAAGCGGAGCAGCCTGGCATGAATAGTGGAATAATCACCCTTTTACGAGCAGGAATGTAACGCAGAACTGGGTGGGTCTTTGTTAGCAGCCAGTATAATAAGAAATTCAAAGTATTGCTGATGAAATCCAACTTTAATCAATATTTCAACGTCTCGCTCTCATGCAAATGTCGTTTCGAGCTTTGGAGGTGATTTAACGCCACGGCTGCTGGTGCCACCGGCTGGGCACCGGGGCGCTGGGGACAGCAGCGCCTCCAGCTCTGTCCTGGCAGAGACCTTCAGGTTGTTTTGGGTGGGTTGTTTCATTTGCAGTTTATTTTTGGTGCCGTTTCTCTGGCTGACTCAGGAGCTGTTGACAATCCCATCCCTTGCTCCTGCCCAGCCAGGGCTGCCCTGCTCAGAGCCTGTGGCCCTTGGTGGCCCCGGGCAGCCCTACACTGGTGGCAGAGGGAACTCCCAGGGACTGCAAGGGAAGAAAAATCCTGGGATATACTGGAGCCTGCTGCATTTGTGAAATTATTGTTGAAAATCATCAGTCCTCTGCGGGGAAACGTTTGCACGCTGTTTGGCGTTGGTTTATTGTTTTTCAGTGGGTGCTGGACATAGAATCACAGAATGGTTTGGGTTGGAAGGGACCTTAAAGATCATCCAGTGCCACCCCCTGCCCTGGGCAGGGACACCTCCCACCAGCCCAGGTTGCTCCAAGCCCCCTCCAACCTGCCCTTGAACCCCTCCAGGGATGGGGCAGCCACAGCTTCTCTGGGCAACCTGGGCCAGGCTCTCACCACCCTCACACCAAAGAACTTCTTCCCCACATCTCAGCTCAGTCTCCCCTCTTTCAGTTTAAAACCATCCCCCCTCATCCTGTGGCTCCCCTCCCTGATCCACAGTCCCTCCCCATCTCTCCTGGAGCCCCTTTCGGGACTGGAAGGGGCTCTGAGGTCTCCCTGGAGCCTTCTCTTCTCCAGGCTGAACCCCCCCAACTCTCTCAGCCTGTCCTCCCAGCAGAGGGGCTCCAGCCCTTGGAGCATCTTCGTGGCTTCCTCTGGACCCAGTCCAAGAGGTCCATGTCCTTCCAGGCATTTAGGAAGGAAGATATAGATATATATGTATTTTAAATTTCCGAAATTCACATTGAGCTTTGACCAAAATGTGCACACAAATCATTACTCACGTGTAAGGCTGCCTTTAGCCGAATTTGCTGCAGGAACATCTGTGTGCACAATCCTGACTTCTCAGTTTTCCTGCTGGTTCTCTTGGGTTTGTTTGTCTCCACTCTCTCCTAGTTGTCTCCCAGTTTCCATACCTTTAGAGTGAGGTTTACATGTGCAGAGTAACGCTCAGTAACCATTTCTCGAGAACTTCTTTATTAGAAATGTTAACCCTCAGAATATCCTCTTGAGAACTGCATTTACAAATAAGCATAGAAATGAAAGTGTAATTAAGGTTGAGATGCTGAGGGGGCGGGGAGGCAATGACACATGAATTTGCCCCAAACAAACTCTTGAGCGGCAACAACCTGATGAAGTGGCAAATGCCACAACACCTTAATGACAGAATACTCGGGATTCCTGCAGCATTTTCGGTTTTCCTGGGTCGGGATGGCCTGACTGGGATCCCACCCATTCCAATTCCAATCGGCAAAAATTCCCATATTTTCTAAAACTTTTCAAAATGCCCAATTTTGAAAAAAAAAGACATTCTTTAAAGGCAAACGACTGTCCTGAAATGAGTGGTACTGTCAGATTCTCAGCACTTCTGTTGTTTGGGTTCACGGTGTGGCTCCCGTGGGGTTTTTCATCCTCTCTTGCCCCGAGGGGGCTCCAGCGTCAGCTTCCAGTGTCAGCTCGTCCCTTAGTGTCCCTGACACCCGTCCCGAGAGTCTCCTGATCCCCAGCCTTTGGCATCTCGGGCAATTCCAAGTAAGTAGGTGCAGGTTTGGGGGGGGTGGATCCCAAAACAGGGCGGCTCAGCCCGATATGCAGTTCTGTGGGTTGGGTTTATTTCTCTCCATCATCAGGCTCAAGCATTTTAGGACTAGGCTGGAGTCTGCAAAGAGCCTGTGGTTCTTGCTCCCGGCCCATGGGTCACAGTTGGCCTTGTCACAGAGGAGAAAGTCTCTCGTTTACCTGGATGGTGCTTTTTTGGTGACTTTCCCCCATCCTTGAGCTGTGTAGATTATTTTTTGTTTTTTCTTTTTCACCTAAAGCCGCAAGTAGGCAGCTCCTTGCAGAGGGAATGGTTAGACCAGGCTGTGTTTGTGGTAAGAGCATCCTGAAGTGTTTGTGCCCGAAGGAGATGCGGGGATTTTAGTAACCCAGGACGCAGCTGGGAGCCTAATTATCCTAATTATCCCATGCGAACTATGCGGAGGCAGTGGCAGCCAAGCTATGCAATGGATGGAGTCAGAAATGTTCCTAAGGTCCTGCTCAAGCAGACCAGGAATTGGGGAGGGGATCTGGGGGATCGGTGTGGTCCTGCTCCTCATCCTGCCCAAATCATTCTTTTTGGTGGCCCACTTTTGGTGGAGAAAAGCTGGTTTCCTGGGGAAGCAACACAAAAGATTATGACTTTTTTTCCTAGTGAAAACAAGCAAAAAAGAGCAAACTTTCCTTCCTGACAGACTTATCCATCCCCTTCCAAGCAGCATCAGGGGAGCAGACCATGTCTTTGCAGTTATCTCTGTCCGCATCCCTCTAAGCTTCCAGATAGAGGAGGCAAACGAGAAGCACCCACCCAGTATTCCCTGCTGGGCCGGTGTCTGTGTCCTGTAAAATAATACACGATTGCAAAGTGGCAGCCGAGCCTGAGCAATTTTTTTTTCCCTGTCTTTTCGTTTTCTCCTGTTCCACAAGATGGCATTGCAATCTAATCCCCTCCCTCCGGCCCCAGGTGGAGGCTCTCGGCTCCCCTTTGCCTTCCGACGGGGGATTTTTGGAGATGCCCAAAGCAGGGTGTAGGCTACCAAAAAGTTAGTCGGTACCAAGTAGAGGTCTCTTTTTATCTTAACAAATCGCCAAAATACCTGAATTTAAGACAGAGCTTTGCCAAACCTATTAATTGGAGTTTTAGGAAGGTTTCATTTGTTTTAAAACAGAGTAGCTTGGATAATACAAATTTTCCTCTAGAAAATAATGATTCACGCAGGCAGGGGCCTTTTTCTGCCAGATCCTGCGATCTCCCCCTTCTAAGTTATGGTTATTTTTGCCGTGGATTTAATTGGTTTTATAAATCCTGGATGGCAGTTGCTCAGGTTTGTTCCTCTGACATACGCTGGGTGTTTAGATGAGCAAGTCCCCAACCATGGATTTTTCTCGGTGGAGCGGAGAAGCTGGTGTAGTTGCCATGAAATCAGCCTTTCCTGCAACCCGACTCTGGGGGCAGTGACACCCGTGTTCCTCCCCGGGAGGAGCAACCTGCTTCTACGGCATGACTTTGCTTGGCGTGGCAACTTAGATATTTTCCCGATTTTTTTTTTTTTATTATTATTATTATTATGATTTTCCCTCCTTCAGTTTCTTCCATTGTAAGCGATTACACGTTGAGAAGTTTGTTCTGAGCTGCTACTCCAGCTTCGGAGAGAAATTTTAGCGGGAGGACGATAGATCTGTTGGTTAAATTGGGCTTGTTGCTGCTGTTTTCACTGGTCATCGGTGGCTTAAATGCATCCCTGGACTCAAGCAGCCCAGGGAGGTGGCTGAGGGGTTGAACAGGAGGTGCAGTTTCATCTGGGCTTTCCAGTCTCCCTATTCCCTTCTCCACAACCTGCTGGGGAATACCAGGATATCTCGCTGCAGGATTTAGCTTTCCACCAGCCTTGCTGCCTCATGCACCACCCTCCTTTGGGCTGTAGTTCTCCTCTGAGCTCCCCAAAGTGGTTTTTTCCTCCCACAGAGCTGGTTTTCCATCACCAGGTGAGGTGCAGCCGGGGGAAGCGGAGATCTGCCACCACTGAGCCTGCGTTCGGGAGGAAGCGATGCGTTTGCAGCCCCCTGTGACCCTCCTCTTCCTCCCACCTTGCCCCACTGACTTCTGAACACGCTGCCTAATTGAAGCTGAAATTAGCTGGAGAGAGGGGTTGCAAAGATAAGAAGTTACTACAAGCTTACTTGGCGTCTATCCTCATTAGAGAGACCCAATTAAGGGCCCCATTGAGGGGAGGAAGGCAGGGTGAGCTCAAGTCTCATTAAACACCAGAGAAGCCTCAAAGCAGATTAGTTGAGGGATGTAGCGGGAAACGTGGCTCCATTAATTATATTAATAGAACAACTTTGAAACGAACTGGTCCAGTAATTTTGGTGTGTTGCTAATCCCAAACTCCTGGTTCACTTGTTGTCTTCCCATCTTGTTTCCCCAGAACAGGAGAGACTTTTCCTGGGCTTCATTAGCTCTGAGCCCCCCGGGAGCAGGTGAGGAGCTCCCGGGATGTCCAACAGTGTGAGGAAACATCCCAAAGGATGCTTTCTGATCCAGCAAGTGCACTCAAACCGTCAGGCACGGTGCTGGGACAATGACTTTGCTGGTGGTGTGTCCCCAGCAGCCTGGTCCTGGCTCTCCCTGTGACTTTGTACCCCCCCAGCTCGTGGCCTCTCCGAGCCACCTCCTCCCACGTGCTGGATTCATAGCTCGAGTGTTTGGCTTAGAATTGTTTATGCTGAGATGTTGAAATGGATTCAACGGATGGCAGAGAATGGACCTAAGCAGTCATAAACGGTATTTTTTTATTATTATTATTTTAAAAAGGCTGGTTTGGGGTTGCTTTCTGAATTTCTTCCCAGGTGAGGAGCGCGGTAGTTACTGGTGGTGTCTGCCCCATGTGTGTTTAGCAGGAAAGGACGGGAAGAGCCTTCTGGGTCATAGGATCCCTTCAAGACAAATTTCTGAGAACAAGCTTGTTTCTTCCCCCCCATTACTCCTATTGGAAGGCTGCAATGGTCATAAACTTATTGCCAGCCTGGGCTTGTCAGGGACACTTCATTTTGCCCACGTGCAACCCTTGTTCTGGTCTCTTGAATAGTTCTTTCCCCCTTTTTATTTTACTCCCCCAAATGCATGTGACTGAGACTTCACCCAGTGTTCCCTCCCAGCTTTTGTTTTGTGGGGATGAACAAGCATCTTTACGTTTTGATCTCCTAAATTAATCTCTCTCTTTCCTGATAAGCCCTTTTTTATGCTTCTTCTAAACTTTTTGGGTTTTTAACCATGAGAACTGACCGCAGCATCCCCGGAGTCTTCCCATGATGGCTTTTCCACCAGCTCTAGCACTTCTCTGGCTGCTGGAAATATTTCAATTACAGCCTGTTGGTGCCTTGGTGAATTTTGGTTTGAGCTGTTTGTTTGGGCCTTTCTCACTCTTGAACATTTTCCACCTGGAGTTCATTTTCTTTCTGACTCGTAGCAAAAAAGCTATTGTTTGTCCCAAGTGTGTGGCTTCCTCTTTCATCCCATTGAATTTCAGCCTTCCTCCATTCATCCTCACAGTTACCCGTTTTTTTCCTACGTGCTGTCCCAGCTTTCCTCTCTGCCGATACTCCTTTCCAACTTTGTGTCATCAGCAAATTTCATTAGCACGCTTACTTTTTGTGCCAAGGTCATTAATAAAAATATTTAATAAGATCAGCCTCCTGACCATTCCTTGAGGAGCTCCGCTGGTGACCTCCCTCCATTCAGATCCTTCTTTCAACGCTGCTTTGCCTTTCACTGATTTCCTGGCCTTACAGTTCTGCTAATCCCCGTCTTTCTCATTTAATATTTTCCCACGTGGCACCGTATCACATGCTTTGCTGAAACCTGCGTGGATGGGATCTATCACGGTGCCTTTGTCTAGAAAATTCATTATCTTAGTGGCCTAACCTGATTAGCTCCGTTGGATCTGATTGCCCTTCCCGTTGTTTTCTACCCTGTTTACCATTTAGTTTCATGCTCTAATTAGGCTTTCTTCAGCCGGCTCTAGAGCCTCTGTCCTGCTGAGGATAACGGGACAACCTTGTGGTTGCTCATGTTGCATTTTCCCTCCTGTGGTGTGGTTGTGTGAAGGCTGCGGTTCCTCTCTCCTGCCAGACATGGGCTGCAGTTTGATCCACCTGGTTTTGGGATATGTGTCCCAGCTAATGTTCAGTTTGAAGGGAAAGAGCTGGAGCTCTGTGTGCATCAGTCCTGGCTGTGTGCATCAGTCCTGGCTTCATTAACCACCTCACTCCACGTACCAACAGTTCGCCTGGCGGCACCGAGACCCTGCAGAACCACCGCAGCCTTCTCCATCCTCCCACCAAGCCATGGCTTGGCACGTTCAACCAGCTGTTAACCAGTCGGCACGATCCAGCTTGTCTGGGACTTCTGCACCTGGGCCACCTCTTCCCACGTGCCTTTTTCCAGCTGCGGTGACCCCCAAGGTATCTCGCTGGGTAATTTTTGGAGGTAGAGACACAAGTGAAATGGTTGGCTTAAGGCTGCAGAGCAAGGATGGTATAAAGAAGGGATGAAGGGCAGGCACAAAGTCATCGGCGTCAAATGTGGGGGGGAATGACTTTACTGCGATATATTGCCTTGATATATTGGGGGGTGTGTTCCAAGTGGCAGTGTCGATGCCTGGGCATCAAAGCTGCAAAATAATCGGCTGTTTAAGAGCTGAGCCCTAAATTTAAGGCCACCTCAAATAACGGTAGAGGGGGAAAGGAGAGTGGCATTTCTGGGCCTCGCTTGCGAGATGTAAATCGGGCACGGGTTCAAGTCTGGAGCTGGGAAATGGCAAGTCGGAGCAAGGGGAGAGGGAGAAGGGGGGGGCATGGATAGGAGTGCGAAAGGCAGAAGAACGTCTTCTTAATTACATTTGCATATGCAGCTGTTCAAACAGACTGAACTTCATCAATGCTTGTTCATACCTATCGGGAGATTTAGAGCAGCTGTTGTCAACCCGTGAAATGGGATTCTACAAATCTGGGGGGTAAAATAAGCCCCCGGGCACCCTGCTCACCCAAGCTGTCCGTCACTCCGAAAGGGCAAGCAATTAGTTGTATTTGAATATTGAAAAAAAAAAAATGGAATTGTGTGAAATATCCAAGGGCGACTGCTTACAGCTCGGTTTCCAAGGATACATGTTGCAGAATTAAATCATTAATTTATATTTCTGAAAATGGTGCTGAAATGTGTTAATTTGTACATTACCAAAGAGGCTGAAACTCGTCTCCTTCTGCCTTTTCTTTCCTAACATGCTCAATGACACAATAATTGCTCTGCCCGATCTGGAGTTGAAATACAACGGTGTTCTGGCTTGGGGAATTCGTGCCCTGTTAAGACTAAATTAGGGGTGTGGGCGAATTATCTCTGTTAACTGTTTGTATTGATTCTTAAAGAGTTTGAAATTCTGCCTTAATCCTTAGCTCCCAAATACCCAAACCATTTCTAGCCTCTCTTGGTCTTGTTCCCCTAAATCCCCCGCAGGGAAGGATGCTGTGCAGAGCCCAGCGCTGCTGCAGACACATTCCCGGGGCAGAGAGAGGGTCCGGCATCTGGAATTCTGCTTCACAGGCCCCGGGCACTTGAGGGACACAACAATACGCGGAGGATGTGGTCAATGGAGAAATGAGTTTGCTATGGACCAAGTGGTTATGTTGTCTCTTCGGGGCTTTCTGGGATGCATAGAGGATGTTGATCCCACCAGAAATTGGGGATATAAATCAACAGGGGCTGTGATCTCCCATCTTTCTTGTTTTGCAAAAATACAGTAGGATTCCTGCAATTGTGCTAACGCTGGTGGTGGAAAACTGTCCCTGGGCAAACGGGAAGAGCAGTAAGAAAGCCCTGCCCTTGAGGGGGAAGTCAAATCTGATGGGAGACGGCCAAAGTCTCTGGTGTTATTTAAAAAAAAAAAAAAAAGAATTTAGTTAAGGTGGAAATCAAATATGTTCATGCAGCGTTTGTTTTGAAGCATTGAAATGGCAGGAGTTGTGCTTCCAGCAGGAGGTGTTAATTAAACCATGTGGCACATCTGGGATCGGGGGTTTCGCATTGGGAAAGCAGATGGGAGCTGTGTGCTGGGTGATGGGACGTGGGACCCGGCCAGCGTGTGCCCAGCGCCATGGTGGCTGCTGCTGGAACCAGCTCAGCTCATCCTCTGGGGGCTGTGGAGTTTGGGTGGGAAAAGCCCCAGGTAGGTTTTTGGGCAGAAATCCCAGGTGTGGGCTGGTGTGTGGGTGCTGTTCCAGTGGGGTGCATCTGCGGTGGGTGGCAGGCACCATCCTGCTGCCTGTCTCCAGCAGGACCCTGCACTCATGTTCCAGGGGTGAGCAGCAGATGGAGTTTTCCACAGGAATGACTTGCTGTGGGATGCCCAGCCCCAGCACAGAGGAAGGCGGTGGTTTAAATGGGACCATCCCCTTGGACACCTACCCCCTGGCAAAGGGCGAGGTGCAGACAGAAGGAGCACCCGTAGCCACCAAACCTCCTGCTGGTACTCCAGGGGAGAAGCTTCTTAACTGCCTTCAGCTCTCAGAAGGTTGTACAGCTGCGGACAAGGCAGTTTCACGGCTGGGAATGATGAGTTGGGTTGGACTCGTTGCCAAAGGGCATGTGCAAGAGCATGTGCTGCTTCTGGAAGGAGCTTCACCACCCTCCGTGTGGTGGAACATGCAATTTGCTTCTCCAAACTCCCAACCATATGAAGTAGGGTTTTAAGTCATGAGCTTAATAAACCAGCCTCAGTCTTAACACTGAATTTCAATGTAGTTTTTGCAGACAATAGACCATGACTTCGGCATCGCTCTGATGCTGACTTGAAGGTGTGAACGTTGCCTTCAAGGTATCTCCAGGGTGGGCCAGCTGTCTGCTTGCCCCAGGCTTCAGGTGGGTTTTGCTGCTGGATGTCACACAGAGGTGACACACACAGGGCTGACGTTGATGCTGTCGTACTAGTGTTGGATCTAGAATTTGCAGTGACTTCTAAAGCCCTGCGATGAAAGCCGAGATGCGTCACCAGAGCGTCACATGTGTCTGCAAACCAAGTTGGACGTTGGTGGCCCGAACACTTTCTGTGCACAGCAGCAAAGTGGGATTCCCTGTTTTGATATAAAACCTCTCTGCTTTGGAAATCGTTTTTCCCTTTGGGGTGGATGGAGAGAAGGGGTTTGTTTCTGCTGCCGGAGGATCAGCTTGTGCGAGTGCCTTTGCTGCGGGATTCCAGGGAGTGCTGGGATTTGCGGACGAGTTGCAGGCGTGAGGCTGTGCCTCGCGTGGCTTTTGATGCATTATGGTTGTCTTGTACCACATCCCCACTTGGACTGCAACACGCAGCAGCTACTGTGTAATACTTATCTTCTATATATATAAAAAATGCACCAGAACATTGCCTTTTTGGCAAGGAAATCGGTGTCACCAGCTCTGTTTCAGTGGAAACTTCATTTTCCAAGCCACGCTTTCTAAAACCGTCTGGTTATTACATGGATCTGTGAGATGCGTTGGGAGATGTTGTAAAACTTGCCTCTAATTTGCGGCAGTAGCCTTTTGCAGGAGGTGCTGTGGGCTGGCAAATCGCCCTTAATTTTCATCCCTGGGTTGTTGTCTGCCTGTTAATTTAATTACGTTTATCGCAGTAGTTGGAGATGAGCTGAGAAGGGAGCGAGGTGTCCCCAGCGCTCTCCTTCCCAGCCCTCCTTCGAAGACTCCTCTATAAACATTTTCCCCTTGATGCTTTCTTTTGTCAGAAGCCTGAAAGAATACGCTTATTTTAAACTTCTTTTTACTTCCATAGATGGACAGTTTTATATGATACAGCCAGTGCCTGCTGTGATTTTTATGGCCTATAGTTTTCTGAGCAAATGGTTTTGCTCACAAGTTGGCGAGGCTAAAATGACCTTCTCTTGTTCATTAACTGTCTGTTGAAAAAATATGCGTGTGGTGGTAGTTATAGAGCCTTGATTGGGGTTATTTTAGGTGGTGTGGGGAGGTCTGTTCCTTTCCTTCCCTCCTCATTATCGAGCAGAAGCGACTGCTTAGGGCCTGGTTTATTTACCTAATAAACTGCCTCTTGTATCGTCTAGGAAATGCTCACATTTTTCAGCCAAGAAATCCTAGTAACAGGCAAACAGAGGTCTAGCAGTCAGGTCTGGGGAAACAACAAAATGAAGGTCAGCTAATATTGCTGTTATTCTCTTTCCCGGTGGCCATGACAGCAGGGGTGGTTTATTTGAAGATCCCAGACTCGGAGTCATTGCTCGCATTGTTGGTCCCCCGAGCATTACAGGCTGTGCCAACACTTGGGGATATTAATGTATTCTACAGATCAGTGAATGAAGAATTCCTCCGCACTCCTTTCTTTTTTTTTTTTTTTTAAAAAAAAAAAAGAAGAAAAAAAAAAATCCTCTTCTCTCCCCTTCCCCCCTTTTTGTTTGCCGTGGCTTTGTCTGGGGGATGTTGCTGGGCATTTCTAATGAGAAGAAGAAGAATTGGGGCGATGGGGGCCGGGGCGGTGGGGCCGGTTCCCCGCTCCCAGCCCTTGCCAACCAGGTGGGTTGGCAGCCCTCGCGCCGGCGGGGTTTGGGCAGGCAAATATCTAAGGAGAGGAGAAGAAAAAAAGGCACGTTTTGGACACGTAAAGCTCATTGATTTGCTTCCTCCAAGGAGAAAATCCTGCCCCGGTGGTTCTTTAGTATTCAAACCAGCGCCGGGGCCGCAGCCATTGCCCAGCCCACCCCCAGCAGCTGCTCCGAGGCACAAAATTAAAGCAATTCCTGCTCCCGGTGACTTACTGCCGGGGGAATAATTGGGTTCTGTTTGGGAGGAACATAGAGCAACCCGGCCCCGACAATGGAAAAAGTATGGGTTTGGTGGGATGGAGTCGCGGAGACTTTCGGGGGGTTCAGTGGGAATTAAATCTGGTTTCATGAAGGGACAATTATCTAAGAATAACGCAATAGATCAGGGAAGGGGCGCCTGAGCAGGGTTTTTTTTATATATTCTCGTTCCCTAGCAGGAATTGTACTTATATTTTTTTTTTAAATATATTCTTTGATCCCTCATGGAAATGTTAATGAGACGAAAACTCCTAAAGAGCTCTCCAGACGCTGCCCTGCCTTGGAGAAGGGGCGGACTGAACCGCGGACCCTCGGGAGGGCTCCTGACACACAAGCGGTGCCTTTGTTTCCTCCTCTCCCACCCAGCACTGCCTCTGGAACCGCAGGGGAGACGAGAGGAGGCTGAAGAGGCCGGGAGGAAGGCCCGGTGTCCCCCCATTTACAAGAGAGAACTCGCCGGCCGGCTCTTCAGGCCGCGGTTTGACGGGCCGGGCCCGGCCTGCGTTTGAAGTCCTGGGCTGAGGGTTCTCCAAGGATGTAAGTGGGATGCTTTTAGGCCGTCTTTCACTCCCGACTTAATTAATTAAGAAACCGGCAGGCTTTGTCTGGAGGGGGCCCGTTGCCGTGTGAGGCCCCGGCCTCCCCCGTGAAGGGGCCGGCGGGGGGACAGGCCTGCGCTGCCTTTGTGCCGTGGTGCCAAACTGCAGGGAGAAGCCCCCGCGAGGCTGGCGGTGCCGGGGGCCATCGCTCTCCGACAGCCCCAGAGCCCACCAACCTGCCCCGGACGGGAGAGAAAAATAACCCCCGGGGGGTAGGAAGGGTTCTGTGTGTCCTACAGCATCCTTTGTCAACCCTAACGGAGGGGCAGAGGTTACACCAGGAAAAGGGCAAACACTATTAAGAGGCCAATGCCTGTGTCTGTATTTACACCGGGAGGAATATTATCTTTGAAATGTCATGGGTTGGCCGGGTGATTAGTTGTTGGCCTCATGGCCTGATGAGGGTGATACTAACGGCCTTGAAAATCACCTAAAAGAATCAAAATTGTCCAAGTAACAGCCTTGTTTTCAAGTTTCTGATATAGGGAATGTGCCATCAGCCGTTGCCATCAGCACCCTGTTTGCCCAGAGCAGTTGCAAATAAATGCCACAGTCCTTTGTATTATTTATCATCTTCAGATCTCTTGGTGGTGATGATCAATACTGATTTGATCTCCCTTTGACTGGCAGCCAGAGAGGAGACTTTATTGCTGGCACAGACCAGAGCGGGCTGGAGTCAAATCAGTGTCTCTCCACCAACAAAGTCAGCTCAAAGGTTCAAAAATGAGGAGCCAAAATACCCCCACCTGAGACACAAACCACAGGACTACTAGAATTAAGGTTTTTATGGTGTTTGCACTTCTGCGAGGCTTAAAAAGTGTCTAGTGAGGTGTTTATTCCACTCCAGTTGGGGGTGTGTCCCCAAGCCCCGTGGTTAATTGGGTCTGCAGGCTCTACAGCCATCAGATCCTGAAGACGTGGCATGGCCTTTGGGCCCAGCCCGGTGGCCAGGTACTCTTGGTGTGGTGGCTGAAGGTGGTATGGATCTGGAGAAGCCTCATGTCTCTTGGATCCAAAACTGAAATACTTTGTCTTCATCATGTTGCTCTGTTGCTTTTTTGGAAGAGTGGACGTTAACCCAAGGAGAAGCCTTGGTACCAGTTTGGGATGGGAGAAGCAGAAGATGGTCAGGCTCTCTGGAGGTAGAGCCTGGACAGTGGTTTGTGATGGATGTTGAGACTAAGGAGCTTTTCACACATGTTGGAGAGTGCCCAAGGTAGGCTCAGGGCTCGGCAGAGGGAGTTGGAGATGACAACTTGGGAACTGTGACCTGGAGGTGATGGATGAGCCAGAGTAGAATGGGGAGAGCGTTCACCTATCAGTGATCTCTGTAAACTTGTTTTAATTCCTCAGCTGAGCAGTTCCAGCTTTGTGGCTGTAATTCAGACGTGATGCACGTTGTGTGAAGTGGTTTCCCAAGTGTAGGTAGTAACTAACAGCTTTCTCTTGCCCCCCTTCTCTGTGCTTCAGCGTCGTTTATAGTGATTTAGTTGGTACCTTCTACTGATATTTGTACCTTTGCCAGTTTGCTTTGTCACTTGCTTCTGGTTGCCCATGAGAAAAGACGAGTATTTCATACAATACGAGGCCATAACATGAGTGTTAGGTTTTTTACATAATATGCATTTTTGCGTAACTCTCCCAAATCTCCCAAGTTCAAGGAATCTGGAACGTATAAACTCTCCAGAACCAAAGAGATTCCCAGGTTTATTGCTTCTCCCTGCGCTTGGTGATTTTATTGAGCACTGTAAGATTTCCAGCTCCTGCAGGGTTGGGTGTTTTTTTACTACTGCAGTGTTTATAGCGTCTTGGGGATCCCAGCAGACGTTTTGTATTGAGCTCTACAACATCAGCGAGGCAACAGTACTGCTAAAAAGTTTTGGAAAAGCACCTTTTTAGTTCCAAAGTGACTCATTCCTGCTAGAGAAGCAGCAAATGTTTTTCTGGCATTTAAATAAAATGCAAAAATATTAATTTCCCACCTTGATATTGAATTAAAGACTCAAAAACGAGGGGAAAAAAAGCCCCATGTTTAGGCCTTCTACAAAAACACAAGTGGTGCCAAATGATTCATGCTGAATATTTTACAGCATGCTTTCAGGGGGAATACAGCGTTATAAACAGTAACATTTCCAGTTTGCAGAGATGAGGAGATTTGATTTCTTCTCCTGAATTTTACATTCTGTGCTTTCTGATTCAGAAATGCTTTATTTGGAATGTGTGTTTTGACAAGATACTCAAATAGCTTGGGAGTTGGGTAGATGTTTGTTTAAAGCTGGTCTCCGGGTTTTGTTAGAGCTTGCGGTTCGAATGGAGACTCGGTGGATTTTCAGTCTTCATGTTACACCTCAGCCCTTTGCTTTTAATTAATTAAATTTTGGTTTTGTTTAATTTCTACACATCTTTTCCAGTGTTGCTGCTTCTGCTTTACTGTTTACTTTGGTAATACCAACATTATTAATATTTCCGTTGGATGCGTGACTACTTTGCCCTGTCCTCTATTCTCCTTCCTACATCCTGAAGTGTTTTATGCTTGTTTACCGTCACTTTTGGTATTTCAAAGATGCTCCTTGCTTTGGTAGCTGAATGCAATTACGTAGATGAATGCGGAATAAGTGCCATTCTGTTGTGTACTTAACATTCATATCATATTTGTGTGTGCATATTAGCGGTTAATGGTCTAAAAGAGAAACTTTCCTGAAAAGGAATATCTTGAGTTGAGATCGGTCAGCCTTGCCCACCGATGAAAAGCTGTTCCTGTGCTGGGAACCTCTGCTGGGACTTCTCTGCCACTGGATTTGCTCCAGTGTGTCCACTGAGCTGCTGGAATGTGAAGCTCTTCTGGAGACTGTGATGTGCTCCATGCAAGGGGAGAATCACGCTTTAGGCCTTCAGATTCTGCTTGAACTAAAGAGTTGGTGAGTTTGGAGGCTTGTGGGAGAGGGCTTTGCTCTGTCGCATGTTGTGCAAGCCCTTTTGAGATAAGGAAAGTTGAATTCTGGTAATTGATAAATGCATGAAACTTTGATTTTTTACTTGGGATGTCCAGGTGGCTTGGTTCTGTTGGAAAGGTGCATGTTTTATTTTGGCTGCAGGAGGAACCAAATGCTAGTGATCGCCTTCCAAGGAAGGAAGAGTTGAGTAAAACTGCTTTTCCTTTGCTGCAGGGTAAATGAGAAAGTCAATGAGTGCTAATGGTCACCCTTTTGTGCTGCTAATTCTGGCGATAAGTAGAACTGTAAGTCATCAAAGAGCTTGGAATTGCTTATTTAGATGTTAAATAACTTGATACACTGAGCTGGTTGTAGGCTGACTGATGTGCAAGTGCCCAAAAGCGAGGTGTGGTGTGTCCGTGTCTGTAGGTGGGCATTCAGGTATTTTTATGGGTTATGACTGAACAAGTTTTACAACGTACCAGCTCCAGTCGTCTGCTTCCTTGCTTAATTTGGCAAGGTTCGTAGGGGAGCCGAGCATGTGGTAAGGGGTAGTTTTGGCTCCATCCTGCTCAGTGGCTGGTTTTAGTGGTGGTCCAGCTCACCTGAGACACCAGCTTGGCTCCATAACTCCGAAATAGCGGGGACGACCACCGTCTCCTTTTAAAGTCTTCATTCAGCCTTAGTCAATGAAGAAATGGGGCATCAGGAAGGGAGGACATGTGTTATTTCTAGGCAGGGTTCCAATCTTTGTGGACTTGTGTGGCTGGTTCTGCCTTCCCTGTAGGGTTTGTGCTCTTCTGCCAAGGTTCTTGGAAGGCAAGCGCTAAAAAAGACCTCATGGCCGTAAGGGATGAAGGGAGGAACTGGGAGTAACAGTGGAGCAATTGCTGGGACGAATTGCTCTCCTTTGCTGCCAGGCCAGTGCTGGCTCCATCTACAGTGGTTGACAGATCTTAGTAGCTCCTTCACATATGTATTGTCCTTTGTGGAACAACATGCTGTTGTCCCTGAGTGCCTGTGGCTTGGCTGTGTCCAGGTCCTCTGTGCCTGTCTGGAGTATTGTCACTGTCAGCCTGTTCCTAGACCATCTCTGACTTTGAGGTCCTAGGGGAATTGGGGTTGAGGCATCGGATTTTGGGGATGTGGTCCAGGATTTGTCATGCTTTGGTCAGATGAGCTGTGAATTGCTGCCCAGCGCCCTGCGAGGTAACCTGTCTGTCCTGCCCAGGCTACTCTGCAGACGTAGCTCTTTGGGTGTTCCTTCTTGGTTCACTGACACAGAGGAAGGCACGTTCTCTTGATGTTTATCCACAGATGTGTGGACATGGCTGATGCTCTGGAGATTGGGGCTTCCCTACTTAGTAGAGCCTGCAAGTGGGCTCCTTTCATCGCTACTTTGCCAAGATGACTTGAACTGCCGTTTGCAGCGATGGATTACATCTTAGTCACTTCATCTGGTGGCTTGGTAAACCCAACGTTTTTCTAGGTGGTTCCCAGTGCCCCCAACACCACTGTTAGATCCTTACACTTTCCTTCTTCCTACCTATCATTGAATAACAGAATGGTTTGGGTTGGAAAGAACCTTAAAGAACCTCCAGTCCCACCCCCTGCCCTGGGCAGGGACACCCCCCACCACACCAGGTTGCTCCAAGCCCCCTCCAACCTGGCCTTGAACCCCTCCAGGGATGGGGCGGCCACAGCTTCTCTGGGCAACCTTTTCCAGTTTGAAGCCATTACCCCTCCTTCTACCTCTACTTGCCCTTGTGAAAAGTCCCTCTCCCGCCTTCTTGTAGACACTCTTCAGATACAGAAAGGGGCTCTAAGGTCTCCCCGGAGCCTTCTCTTCTCCAGGCTGAACCCCCCCAACTCTCTCAGCCTGTCCTCCCAGCAGAGGGGCTCCAGCTCTCAGAGCATCTCCGTGGCCTCCTCCGGCCCTGCTCCAACAGGCCCATGTCCTTATGCTGAGGACTCCAAAGCTGGATGCAGTACCAGAGTGGAGTAGAGGAGGAGAACCACCTCTCTCAACCTATCTCAAGAGCTCTCCTGCCTTTCATGGTTTTCTGAGAAGATTAGACCTTCTAATCGGGTTGATCATCTGGTTTTCTGCATTTTATGGTGGCCTCCTTTGAGACACCAGGGCATGAAATAGTTTCTTGTGGTGGAGTTTCCTTTGATCAAACTAGACTGCACTTCAGCAGTCCTCAACTACCTAACTTCTTGCATAAGAGACTTTCTCTGAGAGATATTTTTAAAGACATTTCTTTGGTAAAAATACCTCAGGTAGGAGGGAGAACTCTCAGCACACTCTCACCTTCTTGAGCGTGATGGGGTTACGCCCTTTACTTTATATAGATCAAGAAAATAGGGAATTTGTAATTCTTTAGATAATGGAGGGTTGCTGAATAATGCTGTATAGACTCGTGTTAAACTGGGAGTCTTTTCAATAGAAAATGTTATAAAGCCGTGTCTGAAGCCTCGGTGGAACAGCCTCTCCCAGCACCTCCAGTACCAGCAGTGCTCCTCACACAGTGTCTGTTAGTGGCGGAAAGATAATGATTGCTGCCCATTACCCAGGACTCCGGGCAATTAATCTCCCAATTTCCCCTTTCCCAATTTCCCGTCCGTGTGCTCTGGCAGATCGTGGGGAAGCAGATAGATGGGCATCGCCCATCCACCACCTGGACAAGCTGATGCTCACTGGGGATCTCCTCACCTGAACTTGCTGCTGCAGCTTCCCCATCCCTGGTACAGCCACTGCCTCTCTCACCACAAATCTTATTTTATTTTTTTCCCTCCTTTGGACTGTTAAAGCCTCTCGGTTCACTTGGATTTATGAAATGCCCGTGACAGCTACCTGCTGCTCGCTGTCCTGTACGCAGTCCCTGGGTGCTGCTGGCAGCGCTGCCCTCCTCCACCCACGACGTTAAGTCCTTTAACGTTCCCGTTGATGATGATGACGCTGGTGGCATCATTGCTTCGAAAATGCTGATGCTTCTCTGGAAAAACAAAGAGTCATCTTAGTGGTGAACTGCTGACTCGCTAAACGCTGCTGCAACTTTTTCCCTTGCAAAATTTTAAACGTAATCTTCCTTTCTTTTTTTCTTCGTGGGGGGAAGCTTAATGAAAGTTCATTGGGAAAAGAATATTTAATGCTGCCAGAGAAGGTTCCTGATTGCGGCTGATCCCGAAGCTGGTAATGAATGTGCACTATCAGGGCCTGGGGATTTGGCGTATGAATTTCCCAGGGTCTAATCGTCTCATAAGGCTGCTGAGTGCGACTCCTTCCCCAGTAATCTACTTAACTCAGTCATTTCCCCCTCCTTGGGCCTTGCCGGGAGAATGAATCTCACAGGTTGTTTGCATGACAAGTAGCTCGGGATTGTCTGAGTTTTTGAAGAAGATGCTTGGAGTTAATTGTAGCAGCTTGAGTTAATGGTTTCCCATGTTCAGTCGCAGGCTGGGTGAGGAGCCGAGCTGGAGAACAGTTTTTTACAGGCTATTCTAGGCTGCACCATGTGTTTTGATAGCTATAAATCTTTAAAAAAAAAAAAAAATGTTTTGCCTTCCAAAGGATGTTTTTCTCCACCAAAACTAATCTCGGGGGAAAATTGTGTTTGGTAGTTCTAGGATTATTGGATTTGCAGATCGAAACTGCTGTGCTAATGGCAGCTACTGACTGATGACCAAAGCAGCTAACTGGGAGATGTTTCTTGGCAGCTGATCATACTAAAAATCTCCACTCAAAGACTTTAAAACCACAGTGGACAATGTTAAAAAAAAAAAAAAGAAAAAAAAAGAAAAAAAAAAGAAATATTGCTAGTGAGGAAAAACTAATCACTGCATCCACATCTTCGTTTTAAAAGAAACTAAAGATGCTCCATCAGAAGGGTTGACTTTTAAATTTTATCAGGATCCCCTCACCCCCTCACCCCAAACCTTCATTTTGCTAAAAATCAAAGGATAAGCATCCCTTCATCTCTGTTTTTAATTTGCCTCCTCCTAAAGCCAAATAAAATTCCTGCTTCGAGGTAGGCTCTGTGGGACGTGGTCAGCTTGTGCGAGCTTTCACCCAGAACAGAGGAGAGAGAAAGCAAGGCTGCGCGGGGAGCAAAGGGATGGGAAGCTCTGGATAAACTGTACGGGTTTTATTTAAATTACTGTGGTGTTCTGTGGCTTGGTTGAAATCAAATACTGCCAAGTATCTTACTGCAGTCCCCATGGTTTGCACCTAATATGCATTACATTAACCATTTGCAGATGACTTTATTTCTGTTATAATGCTGTGTGTGCACTCAGAAACTTTTGGAGTGTTTGAGGCAGGATTTGATGAAACCTTAACAAAAAAACAAAACAAAACAATTCTCTTTACATTATTTTAGAGGTGTTCATGCATGACTCTATGTGGTGACACTGCCCATGTCGTGGTGTTGGTTTTCCCCTTGTTGGCTGAGAGGTGAGATCATCTCAGAGAGCTTCACTTGAATGCAGAGCAGCAACCACTTTTACATCAGCATCTGTCTCCTTAAGCCACACTCTAAAGTCTCCATCTCAGGGTTGCCACAAAGCTCAGTGTAGGTCATAGAATCCTAGAATATCTCAAGTTGGAAGGGACCCATAAGGATCATTGAGTCCAGCTCCCAGGACTACACAAAACTAAACCATATGATGACGAGCGTCGTCCAGACGCTCTTAGATGTTGAGGTTCAGCCCTCTCTTCTTAACACTGACCTCGCTTGGTTTTTCCGATTCCAATTTCCAGCCTTTTTTGTTGCCTGTGTTCCTGTGCTGGACAATTCCACCAGTTGAACTCAGACCCTGGTCAGAGTAGCCTCATATCTGGCCGCTGTCCTTGGGCTCCTTAGAAGTGTCCCTGGTCCACAGGTGGAAAGTCCCTGTTGAGTTCTCCAGCTGAAGGTGGTGTGATCCACTACACAGATACCTCAGGTCTTTGGGGCTTTGCCTCCAGTTCCCTGTGGGAATGATGGAATCCATGTGGAGCTCAGCTGACCACAAGTGGATACTGCTGAGGCTGCAGGGTCAGCCCCTGCCCATCTCTTTGCGGGGTCAGGGCCTGGGGAGCAAGGGCCCTCTCCGTGATGTCCTGTGCCTTGAGAAATCAAGCTTTTGTTAGCGTAGCATCAAGGTGGTTTGTATTTTTCATGGGGAGAGATAAATGTGAAAAATAATTTATTTAATCTTTGTGTAAGCAGGATGAAAATAAGAATGAAACACATGTCGCAATGATAAAAGCACATTGAAAGGGCTATTTGTTTTCTGACTCAGAAATTTGTAGTTGGCTTAAGAGCGTAATTCTGACAGAATTGTACCACTGGGTTGGAGTTAATGTTTTGCAGACAGCAGAGTCCTCAAAGCAATGTCAAATCTAGGGGATAAAAATGGGGATCTTCCTGATCATCTTTACAGAGCTGGAGACCACGTGTACTGGGTCTTTCATACCTAACGTTTTCTTCTGCACTGCAGGGACCACTTTTTGTTGCTTTTTGGCCCTATTTTAGATGTAAGACCAGACGATGGGGGCTGCCCCTACCTGGGGCCAGCAGAGCTTTCCCGCTGGCCTGGCTGATCCTGGCACCGAGGAAGCCAAGACACGCGGGAGCAGGGCAGGGTCTGTGGGCAGCTTGAGCAAACTCCACCGTGCCAACGTGCCCAGCCTTGAAGCTGGGACCTTCTGACGCCCAGACGTGGATCTGGATTTTGGCACCGATGCCGAATTGCCAAAGGACACCCAGATACCCTCCTTCTCTCTTTATAGCCCACCTACTCTTGGACACGTTTCTCCATCCCGTGTCTGCTATTGTGTAGGGGTGAATGTCGCCGGAGCCGGGAACACGGGAGGCTTTGCAAAACAGCGCCTTTATTCTGTCAACCCAGTGACTGCGACTTTCTTAATTGTGGATTCTTTTAGTTAATTAGAAATGTTTGGAAACGCCTCGCACCTCAGCAGGGTTCAGTTCTGCGGGGTGCCAAGTGCTTTGTTCTTCATCCAGCAAAGCACTTAAGCGTGTCTTTAAGAACACTTTACAGGCTGAAATAAGCTCATTGATTTCAGGGCACTGAAGGATTGAGCCAATACCAAATTTCTTCCAATGATCCTGACTCAAAAGAGTAACATCCAGGAAAGTGTTTCTTGAATGTTAATGCTACCTTAAATAGCAGTATCTCAGGCTTCACAACTTCAGCTGGTCAGAGAAATGGAACAAAGACCGAAGCAGCACATTTGGGAGGGGGTTTCTTCTGGGGAATAGAGGAAATTTCATGGTTAAAGGTGATTTTTTTCCCCCCTCTCCTCCCTTTTTTCCCTTTCAGTTCTGTAGTAGCAGAGGTTAGCTTTAACTATAGTCATCTTCAGTGAGCTTTTAATAAATTAAGAGGAAACTGAAGCAGTTTGGAAAAGTATAGAATAAGCAAATACTCCAGAGAGACGTTTAGTGGCAACATGATTAATAAGGGACACTCCTGGTAATACTATCAAAACAGAGCTATTGCAAAAGCATATGGAGCGTCCCTCTTTCGGGGCAGGAGCAGGATTCAGACAAATGATCCAGGGCGATTTATGTGCCTCTGCAGTGTGGGGTTTTTTCTCCCCCTAGAAGTTTGAGGGGGAATAAGCTCTGTAGATTTAACCATGAGATTAGATTTAAAGGAAAAAAATACTTAGTAAACCAGGCAACTTCTTTTTGCCCCCAAGTATTTTTGTCCTTGGTGGTTGTTTGGTAACAGGCTACATTCCTTATGGAGACCTTTTTTTTCCCTTAATTTTATGTATTTATTTTTTCCTCTGTGTCAACCCCCGCACGGATCTAGTAATAACCTTAAGGAGCTGAAAAAGGGAAACGTTCTCCAACAGGAGAATATGATGCAAAATGTATGAAGATGGGTTTCCGAAACATCTCGCCTTCTGCAGGCTCTCCCGGTGCTCCTCTGGCTTTGCTGCCTTTGCCCCTTGGGACCAGAGGTGTGTCCCCTGGCAGTGGGTCTTGGAGAGGTTGCTCGTGGCTGCGACACGTCCTGGGCACAGTTCATGTCACCCGGGGTGTTTTTTCCCCCTGCACTTGGTTCCGAGAGCAATTATTTCCTTATTTCCTTTGAAGATGTTAGTGTGCAGCTGCTGTGGCAGCTTGGAGCTGTCATGTGGGGAGGCAAAGGAAGAAAACCGGAGTTAAGAGCTTATAAACTTCTCAAGTTTTAGAAAGGTACAGAGATGAAATGTTATTGTGGTTTTTCCTCCTCCTTTCCCTCTTTTCTTCTTTTTTTTTTTTTTTTTGTTAATACAAAATGAGCAAGGACCTCTTGTACTGCCCTTGCATAAATTGTACAGGTTTGGCTCTGCTCAAGTCAGAAGTTAAAAAATAAAAGAAAATAGCCATCCTGACACATGAGACAATGCAGTCGTCCAAAACCAGAATAGTTTTGTGTAGTACACCAGCGTATAGGAGTCAGAGATCTGTGTGTGTGGGCTTTAAGAGATGCCTTGCCTTCTTTTTTTTGGAGAAGAAACTTCTGTTAACATCTAAATGATTTCAAGAATTCAGCACGGATTGAATTCCCTGCTTCATCGGCATGAAACTTTTTGCGTTGCTACTGAACTGTGGTGTTTTATCAGCCTCCTGCTCTTCAGCCTCCATTTACCAAAAACTTTTAAAAGTGATTATGTGAGTCAAACCCAATTTCTTATCACAGTCCTGTGTTTATTGGCTCCGCTGTTTGTGAGGGATTGTTTCACCCGCCCTGTTTCCCTTGGCATTTTCAAAAGGTTCTTATAGTTGTTAGCAGCTGTAAATGGTATTAATAAAAAGGATTTGGTTGCTGGTTTGTGCAGTTTTGTACGCTGATTAGCTTGGGTTGCCAAAGGTTGAGCAAGTTTCTAAAAGAAGGATTGCTTTTTGAGTTGTGAAAACACTATTCTCAACAACAACAAAAAAAGCCCCAGCTATATCTGTGTCAAGAATTTTATGTGCAGGCTGATACACTTCTGCAGAAACTAGGGTCTAAATTGGTGTATTGACTTTAAAAGCAGTGAAGCCCCACCTACGAGTCTTCTTAAACGTTAAAAGAGCCAATCTGAAGGACGTCAAGAGTTTTTTTTTCCTTTTTCTCAGCCTTGTAGTTGGGATGATAAGCAGTTATTCACTTCAGCGTTACCTCTTTGGGTTGTCCATGCTGTGCTGTTCCTCCTGAAGTGTTTTTAGTGGGTGAGGGAATAACTTCCTCAGAGTTTGTGAAAATGAGCACATCTTTTGGTGTGGTCTCATCCCCGCACAGTGATGCAGCCTTAAAGGTTTTCAAGAACTGAGGTTGAGTCTTGAGCAACTCAGTCGGTTGAGTCTTGAGTCAGCTCAGGTTGACTCCAGAGCAACAGGGTCTGAGTCTGGTCTCAAGAGTCGTAGAATGTCTCAACTTGGAAGATCCATAAGGATCATCAAGTCCAGCTCCCTACCCTGACCCTGCTCAGGGCAGCAAATTGCGCTAGAACCTGCCAAGTTGTTCCAAGCCCCCTCCAACCTGGCCTTGAACCCCTCCAGGGATGGGGCAGCCACAGCTTTTCGGGGCAACCTGGGCCAGGCTCTCACCACCCTCACACCAAAGAAGTTCTTCCCCACATCTCATCTCCATCTCCCCTCTTTCAGTGTCAAACCCTTCCCCCTCGTCCTATGGCCCCTCCTTGATCAAGTCCCCCCCATCTCTCCTGTAGGCATGATCAAAAACTAGTTTGCTGACAAACAAATTTAGTTTCTCTTCCCTCTGGGACTTCAAAAGTAGAAAAATAAGCATCTCTCACCTTAATTAGGCTTGTGCTCTAGTGAAAGCTACAACTTGTGTTTCTTCCAATACACGGGGCACCAACCCGTGGCTGCTGAGCTGCGTGTAGTTTGTGGAGCGACTTGAGGGTGGTTGCTGGGACAGCATTACGATGTGCCCAGCAGGTTTGTTCAGTGAGGTGGGATTTCCCAGCAGAATCCCTTGCTGTGGAAAGAAGTAATGGTGCTGGGACTGACACCAGTGGGTTGGCTCGGGAGCCATTGCTCACCTTGTCCAGCCAAACCTCCAAACAGGCAGGTCCACCGCTGCTTGGAGCCTGCGTTGGGGCTCTGAATTATGTCCCTCATGGCTCTTGACTACATGAAGACTTTGATGTTTAAGGCCGAGGAGGACTGGCTGCATCCAGCCTTCTAAGACCTTAGTTGGTCTTAGTTCTCGAGTGTGATTGCACAACCCACAGCCGCTTTTACTGGAGAAGCTCCTCAACTCAGCCAAGAACACTAATGATAAAATTGTGGCTTATGCGGTGGCCTCCTCATGGTGTACCTGAAATTGTCTTTATTCTCCAAGGTCTGTGACAGATGGAGAGAGACACAATGAGCAAAGTAGTGGGGAGAACAGTTCAGACGTTAAGTCCATATAGACTGGAAAAACAAAAGGAGTATTAGCTGTGTGTAACCAGTTCAGACGTAGCATGTAGTTAATCTTCATCTGTGGCTTTGAAAATCAGCAACAGCCAGAGTATCCCAGCTTTGAAACCAGTGTTTGTTCAGACGTAATGGATGTGTAGGCAACTTTTTCTGAATTTCACTCCACCAAATGTCATCTTCCAGGTAAGTTTATGTCAAGGGGATTGACTGGAGCAACGCCGCACAGTGTGGCTCTAACCATCGCAGTGGTCCTGGTTTACAGGGTCATCCCAGTAGTTTCGTGTTTAAACTAGCCAGCCATTTAATTCCTGCCCGTTTTGTACCCATTTTAATTTTTAAAAAGAAGAAAAATCCTCCACGCTGCTTTTGAACCGGAGTTTCTCATACTTAAGTCTGTGTAAAGATGATTTATGGTGCTAGTAAGGGCTCCACTGGAAATGCAAGATCTATTATGAAGTGGATTGAACAGCCCATGCTGAAATGTTTATTGCCGTCTTCAAAATAGAATACATCAGGGTTGATGGTGCCTGTCCAGGAAAGAGAGAGAGTGGAGTGGAGTGGGGCTAGTGGGGTATTTTTAGTATTCCAATAAAAGACAAGGCTTTTAAAGGAAATCACTTATTGCCATTTTGCAATCAAGAATGCAGGAGTGTTCCAGGGACTGCAAGAAATATGCTTCAAGAATGTCGGAGCCATAAGGAATTAATCATTAAATATTCTCTCATTTCCACCCCCGTTCCTTGCTCTGAGGAAGCCATTTAGAAGCTTTGCAATTTGTATGTAAATCTCAACCCTCCTGACCACGCGGTCAAGTATCCAAGTGACTTAGGAGCCAGCATCCCATTTTCAAAAGTTCTTACAATTCCTGTGCAAGGAGGGCATTTTTTTAAATAGAAGACACATGGACCAGACTTCAAGAACACTTAGTCTGACCTTAAATGACTTGCTATGAACACTATATATTTATTTTTTCTGCTATAACTTTTTCTCTTTGATTGATGTCTTGCTAGTAAAGTTCTTCCTGCAAGTTCAGATAGACCAGGAAAAGTGTAGTTTTGCTGCTGCATCTTATTCCACCCGTTTGACTGAGCTGTGATTATTTTTTATTTCCTTTTTTTTTTCATGTGTAACTCTAGTTGTTGATGCTTTAAACATTTTCGGAAGTGTCCTGGCACTGTAATATATCCATCTAACTGGGGAGTGAGTAATCCCAGCATTTGTTCCAGTGAAAAACAAAGGGAGAGGCAAAAGATAATACTTTCTCAAGTGATGTAAGAGCCTAATGGGACAATTTACTGATGCATCTAAGCAGAGCTAGTGGTTACCTGCTCCCTCTCCCCACGTTCCCATCTTTTTTCCTTGTGCTGGTACTGGTGTCCTGGGGAGGCAGTTCAGGGAGCTATAATGGTGGAAAACTGACCCTACCAAAAACAAAGACCGGGGTGTCGGGCTGGTGGCAGATGGACGCGGGCAGATGTCCCCTTCTGCGCCAGGCCAGCAGAGCCGGCCTTTCATTTTATTATTATTTTTTTTCCCCCCATTTGTTTTTACTGGAGAAAGTAGTGGAGGAACAACAGTCCCCTGCTGGGATCATCTGTCATGTCTTCTGCCTTCTCCCCGCTTGTTGCAGGTAGTGGCTCCGGGGTAGAGCTGCTCCCTGCAAGACCCTGGCTTTCGGGAAAACCATTTTGAGTTTGCCAACTGGGCTGCAGCTCCTCCATCCCTGGCTGGAGTCGGGGCTGGTGGGTAACACTGAGTTGGAGAAGGAGTGTGTAGGGGTGTGAGGAGGAACACCAGCCGTCAGGGCACAGCGGGAGGCAGCAAACACTGCGTCCCTGGGATTTAAGTTGTTTTAGCCCCAGGTTGGTGCCTCTCCTTGTGTCTGGCTGGTCCATCTCCAGTGTTGGTAACGCAATGAGAAGTCTCTTTCGTGACCTGTGGTGCTGAAGGACCACCTGATGGTAGGTAACCTTCCACCTGATGGTAGGTAACCTTCCACCCGATGGTAGGTTATCTTTGGATTTTCTTAGGTCACTGTTTTCTTGCAAGGAAGGCTTCACCTGGCTCTTCTTAGAATTATCTAATTGTCTATGTTGGAAGGGACCTTTTTTCACACCCTTTAGCTCCTGGCTGTTTTCCCCACTATGGTTCATGAAGCTGTGGTCCATGCTGACGGCTTCTTCTGTTCCTCATTGCTCATCGCCCTCAGTGAGGTGTGAAGGGTGACTTCTGGTCACCTAGAGATGGGGATGTCCCAGTGAAACCTGCGCTTTCCCACCCTTTCCTCCTCACACTTGCTGAGCTTATGCCAGAAGAAAAGGGGTCAGGTGACACCTATGGCTTGGTTGGGCTCACGTGGGTGAACCTCATCTGAAAGACAGGGATTTGTGGAAGTTCTGTGATCCTGCTTGGGCTTGTTTTGTTTCCTTTCTTCTGGGAAACCTTTCGTGCACATTGAAGTTTTTGAAACTTTCACAAGTGCCTTTCCAAGTTGTAACACAGTTGTTCAGAAATGCAGCACATTGCTCGACTGATCTTGTTTCTTGGCGTCGCTTTTGTAAGGGAAAGGATGCTAGGGAGCTGGGAGAAGGGAAAATTGGAAAGTGTGTGTGCTTATTTAATTAAAAAAAAAAAAATAAAGGGAAGAAAAATAAACCACATGCAAAAAAATCCAGTAACCATGTCTGCCGATGACCTTTCGGATTGGAAATAGTTTGATAATAGCAGTGTGGGGACGAGCAAGGAAAGTCTGTGAAGTCATTCTAGCAAGAACAAAAGGGAAAAAACACGAGAATATTTCCAGTTTCTGGCTTGCTGGGAGCCGGGAGATCTCCTGCAGGACTGGGGCTGCCCCAGCGCACCCAGCAGAAAAGGGCATCGGGCAGAGATGAGTGGGGGTTGCTTGGTTTGACTCCATGTAAAATAGATGGGAAAACACCAAAAGTGACTCTCAAGGAGACGTGAGGTCTTGAATTGTAGTCTCTGGCTGGGCATGGGGGCAAGGTCCTGCACGAACTGATCCCAAAAGACGGCTTGCGCTCTAGGGAGGTTTTCTTCTAGTCCGCCTTTGGCATTGTTAATAAAGTTAGAAATTGCTGCAGAGTTGTTATTGCTCATTAAGTACATCTGATCTTTTCTTTGTGAATATAGAGGGTCCAGTTATGTTGGGCTTTTGGGGTGGGAAGTAACTTGGGTAGGCTGTTGTCTCTTACTATTCTCTGTGGAATGATGAGGCCAGTAAATTATATTATTATTAAGTATTTTTGCAGAAGGATATTATTCAAGTATGTGTATAAATTGCTTTAAAACTCTTTGGTTCAGTGATCTCAGAGGCACACCGAACTGTTTCTCCTCGGTTGTCCTCTCTGAACTACCTTCTGCTATTTAAAGGAGAGACAAATTTAGCTCAAAGTGTTCCCTTTCCCGCAGACTTCTCTGCAACGTAAAGCTTGCGACAGTTCAGTTCTTGCTGTGCTCCCGACTTCTCTGCAGATCCAAATATCTTGCCTGTCTCCGAGCTTCGCTTCTGGTGGCTTGGAAGGCAAAATGTATTTATATTTCTTAGTTTCCTTAGGAAACCTTCCTCTCTTTCAACTGCCCCTCTCCTAGGCTGGGTCTCGGGTCAGTGCAAGAGGTTGATCAGTGTGTAGACTTAGAGACGCACTTATAGTCAAATTTATATTAAACTGATGGATTGAAACCTTCCAACCACTGCCAAAGGCAGGGGGTTTCCTTCCCACAGAGCAGCTACGCATCAGGG
The DNA here is from genome assembly GCA_003697955.1 of Calidris pygmaea. Taxonomy (NCBI): domain Eukaryota; kingdom Metazoa; phylum Chordata; class Aves; order Charadriiformes; family Scolopacidae; genus Calidris; species Calidris pygmaea. The sequence continues at coordinate 215,304 of QJSC01024989.1, forward strand.
ATGCTGAGACGTGAGCAGTGGTTGGAGGCTACAGCAGAGGACTACAAAGATGATGAGGGGCCTGGAGCATCTCTCTGATGAAGAAAGGCTGAGGGACTTGGGTCTTTTTAGTCTGAAGAAAACAGGGGGAATCTAGTAAACGCCTATAAATACTTCAAGGGTGGGTGCGAGGAGGATGGGGCCGATTTTTTTTCAGTGGTGCCCAGGGACAGGACAAGAGGGAACGGGCACAAACTTGAACATAAGAAGTTCCATCTAAACATGAGAAGGAACTTCTTTCCTGTGAGGGTGGCAGAGCCCTGGAAGAGGCTGCCCAGGGAGGTGGTGGAGTCTCCTCCTCTGGAGACATTCAAACCCCCCCTGGACACATTCCTGTGGGACCTGCTCTGGGTGGACCTGCTCTGGCAGGGGGTTGGACTGGATGATCTCCAGAGGTCCCTTCCAACTCCTCATCTTTCTGTGAACTCGTTTGGGTTCTTGCGCTTTGTGTGAGTTGGGTTTGCACAGCGAACGTCGCTTGGTGAAAGAAGATGGGATTTCTTTGCAGTTGTGCTTGGAAGCAGTTCAATACACTATCTGCTGTGCCTTTCTAATTTGAAAAATAGATTAAAAAAAAGAAGCGAATTGAAGTATAACAATAACGGATTAAGAGAAACACTTATCTCACTTCCTTTCATTCAGCCGGGCTGCGCATGTGGTTTGGGACCCCAACGCTCGGGATTATTCGATTGCTGAAGCAATAAACGTTTTGGATGTAAACTCACTCTACGCTGCTGCTGGGACCAAACCTGACATTTGTTTTCCGATAGTGGTGGCTTTTATCTTGCTGTGATTTTCCCCACACTTTGTTTGCCAACAGGTCTCGCTGTCGGTAATGTGAGGTATCTTCATGCCCTGATCAAAGGCTTGTATTATCAACAAACTTGTCCGTGTGCCCGAGGGGGAAGCGTAGCTCCAACCCGACAAAAAAAACCCACAAAAATGAATTTTTTTAATATGTGAAATAATGTTGATTGAGGAGTTAATGTGTATAAACAAAGTCTATACCTTTGACTCAGATAACTCGTTTTTTCAGGTTAACCTAGCGTTGCATGAATAACTCCAAATGTGGAATAACTCGTAAAATAGGAGCCTTTTCATCTTACATAGGAATGACCTAGGTTTTTCTTTCTTCCAAATAAGGAATTAATAATGCAAGAGTTGTTGTTTCCAAAGAGCTCAGCTTTTTTGAGAAGTGTCTTTTTTTTTTCTTTTTTTTTTTTTTTCCCCTCCTCTAGACCCAATGAAACACATGGGCGTTTGGAACCTTTAATAACTCTTCACAGAGCCTGGTCTTGATTTCTTTGAGAATTGCCCGTGATTTTGATGTCAGAGCTGAGAGGTACAATTGTAGTGTTAAATTTCTCCAGTCAGACCAGTTGAAAAGGAAGGTCAAAAGCAATAACGTCCAGGTTCCTCTGGGCGGGTGGAGGCCTAGGATAATGTGCGATTGCAGTGTTTTACAGGGACGTATCGCCCAAGAAAAAGTTTGGCTGTCACAAAACTAATAAAGAACAAGCCTCACGAGAGATGGTTTCAATGATGCAGGTGTAGGAACCAGGGAGGGTATTTACATACAAGCCAGCTTAATAGCGTGGGATTTATGCTAAAGTGGTTCTTAATGCAATACAAATTGAATACCCCGTCTCGCTCGAAACGAGGAAAATGTTAGAAGGAAAGATTTTTTTAATAGCTTTTGGGGGAGAAAGTGTTTGGCCTTTTTTTTTTTTTTTTTGGTAGGGAACGTAAAGGACAGCAAGATGGATTTCTTCGGGCGCTTGCCATGTTAAACTAGTGCTTTAGGTATGTGCGTCGGATTCGGAGCCAGCCTTCCCAGGCGGTTCTCTGTTGCCTTGAAAATCAGGGCTTTGAACAGATTTGGGCAGGGTTTCTGCCATATATCTGGCAACACGGACTTAAAATTAACTAACTGAAAAAGCAGATAAAGTTCGGTTTGGTTTTGTTTTTTAAACTGTGACATTAAAAGAAGTCCTTAAAGAAAGCAGCCACGACTCGACAGCCTCTTGTTGAAAGTCCCATCTTCTCCCTGCTTCTCTCCTCCCCTATAAAACAACTATTATGTGTTTATAAGTTAGTGCTCCGTGTCCCTTATAAAAGAAGACTTATTCATAAACTTGGATAGACAGTTCTGTGGGAATATAACTTTCTTGGCATAAACCAAGCTGTTTTTTCCAGATAACGCAGTGCTATACCAGGCTTTTGAAAGTCATAGCGTGCTATTTATTAGTATTTTATAATCTATAAAAGACACTGATGCTGAACCTTCATCATTATTGAGAATGACACTATGCCTGAAGATAGGGAAAACCCCAAGTAAAACTCCTGTTCCCAGAAATAGTTGCCAACAAGGTGCTGAGGGATGCCCAGGACTCTTCCCCGCGTCTCCTCCCTGCAGGCAGCAGGCACCGGGGGACATCGCACAGGGGGATGTCTCATTTTTTGGGTGGGATTTGCCAGCTGCAAGTTAGAAGTTCTTGAAAGGGACTTGGATGTAAGGTTCCAGCTTTTGAAGTCAGGGCAGCTGACGTGGACACACACACACACACATACAACTTAGAAATTTTTATATTTAATGGGCTGAAATCAGTATTTATTTCATGGCCCAGAAGCCAGCAAGCAGCCACTGCGTGGTTGTGTTTGCTTTCTCAACATGCTCAATATTTGGAGGGAGCACTGAGCCCACAAAACCAAACAGCTCACCCAAAGAACAGCCTCTTCCCAGCTCTCCTGGATTCCAGTTGACTGGGATTTGGGGGTGACAAATGGGAATGGCATCGGTCAAGTCCATGTCCCAAAGGCTGTTGCTGGTCCCTGGGTTGAAGGGCTGCCCTCCTGCCGGAGAGCTCTGGTTGTGGCCTGAAAGAGAAACTCCCATGAAAAGGAGACATCACCCTCAGCATATGCTTGTATTTACTTATCCTACTTATAAGGACCATCCAATCCTCTGTGCACTAATTATAGCAGTGGGGACTGGAAGAGATTTCCTTGCTCATTGAGTCCAGACCTCAGCTATCAGAGGCAAATTCCCTCTGCACTTGCTTTCCTGAACCCTCCTGGATGCTTTGAAAGCATTTAGGATGTTCTCCCTGCTGACTGGGAGTTTCCAGTAGCAGTCCAAGCTGGGCCAATCCTCAGAAGGCGGCAGTGGGAGAGTTATCACAGAATTAGAGAATCACAGAATGAATCACAGGGGTTGGAAGGGCCCTCTGGAGATCTTCTAGTCCAACTCCTTGCCAGAGCAGGTTGCACAGGAACGTGTCCAGGCGGGTTTTTGGATGTCTCCAGAGAAGAAGACTCCACCACCTCTCTGGGCAGCCTCTGCCAGGGCTCTGCCACCCTCACAGGAAGGAAGTTCCTCCTCGTGTTTAGATGGAACTTTCTATGTTTGTGTTATTCCTCGTTCCCTCTTGTCCTGTCCCTGGGCACCACTGAAAAAAGCCTGGCCCCATCCTCCTGACACCCACCCTTGAAGTATTTATAGGCGTTGATCAGATCCCCCCTCAGTCTTCTCTTCTGCAGACTAAAAGCCCCAAGTCCCTCAGCCTTTCCTCATAAGAGAGATGTTCCTGTCCCCTCATCATCTTTGTAGCCCTCTGCTGTACCCTTTCCAGCAGTTCCCTCTATCTTCATGTAGATATCCATCCATCCATTACTGATGGGTTTGGGGTTGAACAAAAAGCAGTAGACTGGTCTTCAACTGGAAGATGCCTCCCCAGGGAATAAGGACAGATCAGTGTTGCCACTGCAGACCTTTAACATGACCTGTGAAGCCCTGGGTGCATCAGCCACTGCCTGCTCCTGTCACATCCCTGCCTTCAGCTGGATGGGTGCTGGGGAGAGTGTAGGCATCACTTCTGAGTTTTGGTGGTGTGGCTCGAGTGTTAGGTAGTGACCTACCTGCTGCATGAGCCTGGGATGCTGGGCAGCAGCATCGGGTGCCTGGCAGAGCCCTGGAAGAGGCTGCCCAGAGAGGTGGTGGAGTCTCCATCTCTGGAGACATTCAAACCCCACCTGGACACATTCCTATCCAGCCTGCTCTGGGTGGACGTGCTCTGGCAGGGGGTTGGTCTGGATGATCTCCAGAGGTCCCTTCCAACCCTTGTGATTCGTTCTGTGATTCCTTGTGCGAAGGAGGGCCTGACTGCTGGGGGCTGAAAGAGAAGAGCTGAAGCATTGGTGACATCACTTGCAACACCCAACAAAGCTATCCTCCATCCCTGGAATAAACTTTGACAGTGGTTTATAAAAATGAAAGCAGGACTTTGTTCCTGGAGCAGGAGATGCCAAGGTGCAACTGTCTCCTCTGCTGGGGCTGCCCTGTGTGGAGCTGTAATGCCAGACACCTTGGAGAAACCTGTGTGCTCTACTTGATAACACATTAAATCTCAGCGGCCAGCGCTCCCTGGCCACGGAGCAATTTTAAAGGTAAATCAATAGTCTGATAGAAGCAGACGCAAAATCTTTTGACACTTATTCAAGAGGGACTTGTCAAAACAACGATGTATTTATGACCGAGTTCCTGCCTGCCTGTTCAAAGGCACTTGAACCCCTGCCAGATCCTAAACACGCTCAGATTCCCAGGAGTTATATTCAGCACAATAAGTGGATATTTCACAGTAAATATTGCCTTGTCAGAAAGCTGGCATAAGCACCCAGTTGACAAGCAACAATTGGCCGCTTTGTATGGGTGCTGCGAGGGCTCGTCTCTCCATCGGCGGCGGTGCTTGTGAGCAGGAATTTCTGCCGGGCTCCAGCCGTCGTTAGCTTTAGGAATTAAAAACGCTCTAAAGAAAACTGCAGATCGTTGCGTCTCAGCTGCCTCCATCTGAACAGTCAGCAGAAGGAGCTGGAAAGTCTCGATGATTAATCACAAACACAAAAGCCGGCTGCTGGCTGACGGTAGGTATCCACTCCTCTCCGAGGAAACCAATTCATCAGCGTTATTTGTGATTCATAGCAGTTATTTGAGGCAAATAGGCTTATTTAGTACACGGCACCCTGCTCTTTCGTGAAGTTACAAACCGGAACGGTTCGCTATTCTCTGTCCTCTTGCAGCGCTGCGGCACCTCCAGGATTTCAGCAGTGCAGCCTAGGCTGTAAGATGCGGGCAGCACCTGTAGCCTGGGGTCTGTATCAAAGGGAGAGGGATGCCTGGGAGGAGAGGGATTTCCAAGAGGAGAGGGATGCCCGGGAGGAGAGGGATTTCCAAGAGGAGAGGGATGCCCGGGAGGAGAGGGATTCCCGAGAGTAGAGGGATGCCCGGGAGGAGAGGGATTTCCAAGAGGAGAGGGATGCCCGGGAGGAGAGGGATTTCCAAGAGGAGAGGGATGCCTGGGAGGAGAAAGATGCCTGGGAGGAGAAGGATGCTAGAGAGGAGAGGGATGCCCAGGAGGAGAGGGATGCTGGAGAGGCAAGGGATTCCCAAGAGAAGAGGGATGCCCAAGAGGAGAGGGATTCCCAAGAGAAGAGGGATGCCTGAGAGAAGAGAGATGCCCGGGAGGAGAGGGATGCCCAGGAGGCGAGGGATGCCCAGGAGTTAAGGGATGCTGGAGAGGAGAGGGATGCTTTCCAGGGCAGGGATGTGCTGTGCCCCAGGGTTGCATGGTGCCCAGTATGATGTGGCTCCAAGTCACGTCTGAGATCTCCACGATGGGAAAACAGCAAAGGTTGGGATGAAGAGAGGGAAATGAAATGATTTACTGGACATGTGTGTGTGACTGGTGTTTGTCACCGCCGAGGACAGCTGGCAGTGCACCAGAGAGCACAGACTTCAGGAGGGGTCTTGTCTCTCAGGAGAACTTACACCCTCGAGTTCCATGGTTCCGACGGGGCGGGGGTGGTTTTGTCTGTCTGTCTGGACACAGGGATGCAGTGCTCAGCCATCGCTGTGTTTACATGGATCTTTAACCCCTGGGAACTGAGGTGCAAACTCGGGGTGGGAAATTATCTTCTCTTTGCCCAAACCCCTTCAGGCAGACTCAGACCTGGAGGAATTATTTGCGTTTTCATGTGAACCCCAGCTGGGAAGTTGTTTGTGTTGGGGTAAGTTGGGTACATGGGAAGGGTGTTCATGACGAACCCCAAACTAGTGACCCTCAAAGCTGATAAATCCTGGGGAGAGGGAATAGGTTTGGGACTTGGAGAAGGGCTGCCCCAGGTGACCCCAGAGAGATGGGGTGTGGTGTGAACCCCGGATCCTCTGGTCTCACGGCTGATGGATAGCAGGGAAGACAGACTAAACAGCGATCGTAACTTCGAGATAAAATACATACATTATAACCTTTTCTTTCCATCTTATATCTGAAAATTTGATCTTAACTTTATTTTGGAAGAGGCTTTGGAGCTTTGAACTCCGCTGCTGGATGAACACCTTGGGCTGGAGGTGAGGAGCAGAGATGCAGCTGATCCCAGCAGTAAGATTAAATTCCAGCAGAGCCGTGTGAGCCCCAGTGCTCCAGGATCGGTGGGGACACCCTGTGTCCTGCTGACACCCCATGTCCGGGGACACAGCCGGAGCTGGGAATGGGTCCTGCCCTGCTCCTCCAGGAGCAGCCGCACCATCTCGAGCTCTTTAGCAGATGGAGCTTCAAGAGCATTGCACTTTCTACCAACCTGCCTTAATTAATCGCTCTGTAATTGCACATCGGCTTCTCCTTGCACTTCCCACCTTTCCCTGAGAAATGTGTTTCAATTTGTATTCCCGTTGCTGTTTTCTTTTGTGCAGGGATCTTCTCTTTTTCCTTCTCTGGCTCCTGTTTACTTTGTTAGTGGCTTTTATTCCCGAACATCTTTTGGAAGAGTTCTGGTCGAGGGGAATATTTATATTTCATAGGATTTGAGCGAAAAAAAGGCAAAGCAGGCAGGGAATGCAGGATGTGTAATTACTCTCAGATCCTGTCCACGGGTTTTGCTGGGAAAGCGCGTTGTACTCTGTGAAACACCCAGGTTTCAAAGCTCCAGATCCTTCTAATCTCCTGCTCTGTAGGATGGGGTGGGGCGAGGTGGGGAGGGGAAATGTGCCCGACATCTGGTCTCTATCATGCAAGCGGCACTTTGAAATTTGTGTGCTATTGCCAATTTATGGCAGCCTCTTCTTTTTGTGCTCATTGCACGCATCAGATAAGCCTTTAATACCGGGGGGTCGCTGGTTCCTCTTGCCCCCACACGTGCCATCTCTGCTCCGCTGCCTCTCACAGGGGGAGCCAGCACTTGACCGCTGCTTTTGGAAACAGCAAAGTGGCTCCAGGTTTTTTAATATCAGTCTCTTTCCAGGAATAAAATGAAGTTTATTTGGGTTTGTTGTCCCCTCTCTAGTTGCCCTGAACGTCCTCTGAAGTTTCCTGTTCATTCTGCTGTTGCCCATTAGCAATTCTTTATTAGTCCCCCACCTTCCCCTCTTCCTGCTGTGCAATAATTCTGGGTTTATGTGCAGTTTTTCTTGGGAGTTGTCAAAGAATAATTATGCCCCATTAACTCCACTTTGTATCTTTACTAACTCACACCTATAGCGTATTTTCCAAGCAACTGATACTGGTTGTCTCTTAATTGCTGGAGTCCATAAACTCTGTTACACTGAAACTGTGCTAAGGATTTGCACCCTCTAAAACTTTTCCCTCCAGTGCGAAGCGTAACAGAGAATCCGCATGTGGCGGCTTTATCAGATGTTATTTCTTCCCAATTTAAGCAAATTATTTGCTTCTGGCTCTGTTGAAGGCTACAAAATGTATATCAAGATGCAAAAAGCATGAGACTAGAAAGACAGTGAAAGGATAGATCGTGTTCCCAATGGATTAATCCTATAGTTTGTGTTGCTGGATGGTGCTGAGTGGTTGGATGAGGTTGAAAACCAAACGATATCCCTCTCTCACCCGTTCCAGTGAGTTGGAGCAAGGCAACCAGTATGGTCCCAGATCCACCTGGGTCAAATGTGCTGGACAGACACTGTCCTGAGCTGAGGGTCCGGAGCCAGGCTCGGCTCTGCAGGAGCCCAGCACTGGGAGCATCCCCAGGGATGCTGCCTGAAGGACCTCACCTGGATGGAGGTGGCACTGGTGAGCACTGGGAGACCTGGCACGGACCCAGGGTACGGACACAGCGGTCCTCAGCTGAGAAGGGGGTGTGTAGCAGCGTTTGCTAGAGGTGCAAAGAGAGCAGCAGGTCCAGCCAGATGCATTTTTACCACTTTACTCTGTGTTTAATGTGATTAATAACTGGTTTCATCCAGGTGTAGCCTGAAGTTGAGCATCCTCTAAATAAAACCACCCCAAAAGCATCCTACCCCAAAGGATGCAGTAAGTGTGAACCATTCAGCTAAAGCACTGGCCAAAGAGCGTGTCCCCACAGCCCACAGCGGTGCCAAGTCCTGCCCAGTCCCTGGGCATCCCAGTTGGAATGTATGGAGCTGCCACCTTCTCCGCTGAGAGTTGTTCCTGCAAGGAAAAGGCTCAGTATCCAAGAGCTGCTCGACCCAGTGCCGTGAGGCGCTGCTCAGGCTCCCTTCAGATAACAAATGGTTTCAACTCAGCATTAAAAAAACCAAAATACTGTTGGTGGCAACTCCTATTTCCTCGGAAAAAAATCCTGGAACCCTGGCAGGGAAACAGTTTCTGCACAGAAAACATGACACTATTTACAAAAAGCAATGGCTAATATCCTTTTCCAGCTTGGAAAGAGGAGTTTATTTTAATACATCCTTTTTTAATTGCCATGAGCTGGACTTGTAAATATTGTAAGTGGTTGAGTAATAGTCATCTGTGCACGGACCAAATGAAGGGACGTTTTTTCCGCTCTCGGAGCCTTAACGTATTCCCACAGCTTGGACAGGGGGATAGCACGGGGCAGATACTGAACTGAAGCAAAAGCCTGTTAATTAAAATATCATTTAACCCCAGGGGCTGGCTGTGTGTGCAGTGTCAGTGCCCGCAGTGCGGATGGTCCAGCTGCCTGCATGAGGGGTTCTCGTGTTGGGGCTGCTTCGGGAGGTGATGGGCTGGATCACAACAATCCAGCCCGTTATCAGTAAAATATTTCTTCCTCTCCTCTAAAGAATCATAGAATGGTAAGAGTTAGAAGGGACCTTTGAGACCATCCAGTGCCACCCCCTGCCCTGGCCAGGGACACCTCCCACCAGACCAGGTCGCTCCAAGCCCCCTCCAGCCTGGCCTTGAACCCCTCCAGGGATGGGGCAGCCACAGCTTCTCTGGGCAACCTGGGCCAGGCTCTCACCACCCTCACAGCAAAGAAGTTCTTCCCCACATCTCATCTCCATCTCCCCTCTTTCAGTGTCAAACCCTTCCCCCTCATCCTATGGCTCCCCTCCCCGATCAAGAGTCCCTCCCCTGCTTTCCAGGGGAGAGCTCTCCCTAAGAAAGGGGAAATGAAGGAGAATTAGATTCCTCTAGGAGGTGTCTGACAGCCTTATTGCTATCGTTCAGCTGAGAGAGAGAAAATCTGCTTTGATGCTTTTCTGGAGCAGTCTTCGAAATGATCCATAACTTATTTTTTTTTAACACCATCCTTCTGCAGAGCAGCATGGTGTGCCCGAGCTAAAAAGTAGTCATGAAGTTTTGTGAGATCGTGTTAGTCATTAACTTCTGCAGAGCAATGGGTAGGGATTTGGGGCAGGATGGAGCCCATGGAGCCGGTGCAGAGCACTGTTAGACTCTCTTTAATGCTGCTTGATCTTCATTTTCCCGAGTCAGGTACACTCCCCAAAGCCTTGCCTTTGTTCTGCAAATCGTTTTGTCTGAAAGCAGGAGTAGTTTGCATTGGAAACAATTTCCTGATGCAATTTGGATTTCCTTCTGAATAATCCTTTTCCCCAGTGGGATGGTACAGAGGGATTCTAGAAAAGCTTAAGCGGCCTTGCCATGAGTTAAACATATCCCCTAATCTTTGTGAGGCAGATGTTTAAGGAGGAGGATACCCTGCAGGCACTGTTAAAGAAAAATTAATTTGCAGGCTCAGGAAGAGAAAGAACTGCTCCACCAATGTGGGTTTGCGTTCACGTCACTCTTGGGGTCGTTGACATGCAGGGGTCCGGCGAGGGGCTTGTGTGGGACGAGCACGAGGGAGAAATCATAGAATGGTTCGGGTTGGAAGGGACCTTAAAGATCACTGAGTTCCAACCCCCCTGCCCTGGGCAGGGACACCTCCCACCACACCAGGTTGCTCCAAGCCCCCTCCAACCTGCCCTTGAACCCCTCCAGGGATGGGGCAGCCACAGCTTCTCTGGGCAACCTGGGCCAGGCTCTCACCACCCTCACAGCAAAGAAGTTCTTCCCCAGATCTCCTCTAAGTCTCCCCTCTTTCAGTGTCAAACCCTTCCCCCTCCTCCTATGGCTCCCCTCCCTGATCCAGAGTCCCTCCCCATCTCTCCTGGAGCCCCTTTAGGGACTGGAAGGGGCTCTGAGGTCTCTCCAGAGGATCCTGTGCTCAGTCTCAGCTGGGAAGAGGAGCAGGACTTGGAGGAAGGATTCAATTGCAAAAGCCTAATTGTAAAAGATGAAAGCAGCAACTTTAAGGTCGTTTCCTCTTTTCCAGGAATGCTGGTGGTGATCGTGCTGCTGCTGATCGCCATTGCCGTGGTTGCTGTCTGGCCGACCCATTAACGCGGGTACGGGGCCGCCGGAGCTGCTGCTCGGCCCCCGAGCACCAAGACCTCTCCCCAAGAGACCGACTTTGTGCGAAGACCTTCTGTGTTCTGCATCAACTCAACAGTCCCAGAATGAAGCCGTGTCTGACAGCCAGCCCTCCGTGCTCCGGTGCACGGCTGAGGAGCGCTGCCTGATTTGAAGGGTTGGAACTGAAAAAGGACTTTCTTCCCGCCTTCGTTTGCCGCTCGGGAGGCTGCACTGGCTGTAAAATAGATGTTCTTCGAGGTGCTCCCTGCCTGGCCCAACACCGCAGCCATCCTGAGGGCTTTAAAATGCTAAAATAAAGGTGTGGTTTGGGAGCACAGCCATGGCGCCCGTCTGCTTTCGGATGCCTTCCTGCGGAATGAAAGCGCTTATGTTTTTTTCAAGGAATAGGTTTTTGGGGGAATGACTGCGTCTGGATGGGAAACGAGAGGACCCCAGGGAGCCCCGCGAGGCGGCAGGACCCCCGTGGGTGAGTCAGTCAGTCCCGTTATCGGGGTCGATCTCCACGGATAGAAACATCAACAGCAGCAGGACTCCATCCAGGTGCTGGGGAATGGGAAGCCCTGCCCAGCCTGTGCTCCCGAGGAAGGTGTTTTCTCCCCAGGCTCTCCCGGGCCGAGCGCAGGAGATGCCCTGGTGTTACTCATGTACTAATCTCGGCGATCGAGCTCTGCCTCTTTCTTTTATAACTTTTCACACGCTGTTAAAACGGAGAGGAAGGATTACCTATGTGAAAACTAACAAAAAAGAAGTACCGAGTGTTTGCTTCGGGCCAAGAAAATCATTATTTTGTTATATGTGCCAGTTTGATTTCAGAATTGACAGAGCAAGCAATAAATATTGAATAAAAGCTGATCCGTTTATATACAATTTCTCTGCCTGGGTTTTTGTTGTTTCCGATCATCTCGTGTTGTGTGGGAACGATTTCCCCAACACTTCCATTTCCTAAGAGCTGATTTGGAGAAGGAAAAGAGCAATTCCTGCCAGACTCCGTCTGTATCATGACATACATTTCCTGACGGATCCGTAAGACTTGCCAGCCCTGTGCTGGTCCTCACCTGCGGCGGTGGAGTGTCTCCTTTCACGGCTCTCAGCTGGCTCTTGGCACTCCTTTCCTGCTCCCTGCCCTGCAGCTGGGGCGGTGGCGCATCTAGCGCTGGCCTGGGAGGTGGGAAACCAGGGTGTCCTGGTGCTGCGTCCCCTCTTGAGTGACACGAAGCCGTTCGGTTCTCCTGGGCTTAGTTCCCCCGGGCTTAGTTCCCCCATCTCTCGGTTGGGACTTGTGCGCTGGCCCCTTCGTTAAGTGTTTGGTGTAGATCCGAGGGCTAAAGTCATAGAATCACAGAACAGGTGAGATCTCGGGCAGAACTTCTTTGCTGTGAGGGTGGTGAGAGCCTGGCCCAGGTTGCCCAGAGAAGCTGTGGCTGCCCCATCCCTGGAGGGGTTCAAGGCCAGGTTGGAGGGGGCTTGGAGCAACCTGGTGTGGTGGGAGGTGTCCCTGCCCAGGGCAGGGGGTGGGACTGGATGGGCTTTAAGGTCCCTTCCAACCTGAACCATTCTGTGATTCTGTGGAACAAATCACGGGTGACTGCAGACGTGTTCAAAACCCATGTGTTCCTGCAGCTCCTCTGCAGAGGGACCAGCGCTGGAAATTCCCCTGGAGCTGTTTCCCGGCAGCAGCAGCCCCTGCCCCAGCCCTGCAGCCGGATTTCACCCACAGCTCTAGCGCAGCCCCACGGATCTGTGGGGACAGCAGGAAAATAAAACGTGGTGTCTTGAGATGAGACCACGGACTCGGCTTTCTAATTAAAATGGAGGGAATTAAAGTTCTGTTTGAATTCCCAGGACGCGCGGGATGGATGCGTAATTTATCCCGATCAACGTGACAGAGTGACTTTGTCCTGACAGAGGCTTTAAAAAGATGTTTTCTGACCTGTTGGGTCCTCAAACACATTTTTTCTGTCAGCACCCAGGAAAGGTGGAAACGCGAGGCTTTTGCTCGGCTGAAGTGTCTGACAAAGGGCTTCTCAGACTTGCCCTTTAGGTAACATTTAATGTGTCACGTGGGTGAGGAGTTTTATTAAAAAGAAGCGGTTTTGGCAGCGCTCTGCTGCCTTGTGGAAAGCTTTTCTGTCTCCCTGCCCCACCAAAGAAAAAGGAAGGTTGAAATATCAGGTTTTGGCTCTCAGCAGGCGGGGTTGGAGCGCCGGGGACTGGCACGGGGACCGTGCTGCTGGACATTCCAGTGCCGAGTTCCAGGCGTGGGGCAGAGGATGCTCAATCTGTGCTGGAGTCTCCGACCTGCGGTGGCTTCTCCAGGCAAAGGTCTTCCCCAGTGCCCTGGAATGGGCCCAGAGATATATCCCAGGCTTCCCCTTCACAGAATCATAGAATCCCAGAGTGATATGGGGTTGGAAGGGACCCAGAGCAGGTCCCACAGGAACGTGTCCACACGGGTTTTTGGATGTCTCCAGAGACGGAGACTCCACCACCTCTCTGGGCAGCCTCTGCCAGGGCTCTGTCACCGTCAAAGTGAAGAAGTTCCTCCTCATGTTTAGATGGAACTTCTTATGTTCAAGTTTGTGCCCATTACCTCTTGTCCTGTCCCTGGGCACCACTGAAAAAAGACCAGCCCCATCCTCCTGACACCCACCCTTGAAGTATTTATAGGCATTGATCAGATCCCTCCCTCAGTCTTCTCCAGACTAAAAAGACCCAAGTTCCTCAGCCTCTCCTCATCAGAGAGATGCTCCAGGCCCCTAACACCTTCCTTTGCACCTCCCTCAGTTCTCTCCTGGAGGACACACTCAGGAGTTTACCTGGTTCCAGCTGTTACTTCCTCAGAACTACAGGTGCTGGGGAAGCTGTGGAGCACGTTAGAGGTGCTGCCGTGTCCGAGTGCCCTCGATAAGGCCCTACCTGCTACGTGAGGATGAAGATGATGGTGAAAGGCTGCTGGGCATTTTCACACACCCTTATTTCTGGAGGTTGGGTGGGAAGTTGGTGCCCGGCTGCTCTCCTGATGGGACCACACGCTCCGGGTCCAGCCCTCAGCAGGAACAGGCTCTTTCCCCTCTTTTCGGAGCCACCGCATCCCCCTTGGACAACCGGCCGCCTGCCAGGAGGCAGCGGAGACGGAGCGATCTGGGAAACCCATTTGCTCCTCTGCGGAGCCGCAGGCGACAGCCCCGGAGCAGAGGTGGTGGCACTTGTGACCCATTTGTCTCCGCAATAAAGATCTGAGATTTCTGACCTCCGAGATGTTTTGGAATTCATAAATTACCCCCGACGCTGAGGGCGCGGGTCAGGCGGGCTGACCCCTTGGCACTTTGCGGGACCTTTTGCCTGTATTTTTCTCTCTGGAAGTGTTTTTCTCCAGCTTTCCGGCTTGCCTGTGCCTCCAGCCCCTTCCCAGTCTCAAGTGCCAGCTCCTTTGGTGGCATCTGGCACCTCTGGTGTCCCGTGGGAGGTGGGTGACGGAGCCCGGACCCTCGCAGCAGAGGGGCAGAGAGGGATGGGCTGGCAAGCAGCCTGTGGCTGGGGGCACACAATTGGTCCGGAGCGGGGGTGGCAGGTCCCCTGACCCCAGGCTCTGGCTGTCCCCGCTCCCCGCGACTGTCCCCCCGGCTCTGTGTAAGGTCCCACAGGTTTCGGTGTGCCCAGGCTCTGCCCCACTGCAGGGGACAGTCTTCTCTGGCATCCGGGGAAGGATGGGGGCCCGTTGGGATGTACCCTGGTCCAGAGACCCCAGAGGTGCTGGGGGGGACCCCCCATCCCAGCCACGGTGACCCTGCTGTCCCCAGGGGTGTGTGGCCGCTGGCGGGGAGCGCTGCTGGGGGGATGCTGGTGGGACACACGGCTGGGACTGATGGACCAAAACAGCTGTGGACCACCTCAAACCCCACCAAGGGGATGTTGGCAGAGACCCAGGGAGGCGGAGGGGACACCGTCACCCCCCTGCTCGTGTCCCCGTCCCTCGGGCTCGCCGTGAGCTGGGAGGAAGCAGAGATCCTTGGAGATATTTACAGTTTACAAGAGTTTATTCAACTGGTTTCTGACTTTAGTTCTACCGAGTGGGTGCTGAACAGTTACAAGCTCCTTCGCGTTCAATTACAGCCAATCTAACCAACCAAACAAACAAAAGAGGAAAAAAAACCGACAACAACAACAAAAAAAGAAAATAAACAAGAAACAACTTGGAAAAACAATAAGAAAATCCACAACTTTTTCACGTGTCATTAAATATATTCATATATAATAACCATAATATATTAGTATGCATTGTAAAGAAACATTGCCCAAAGCAGTATGCAATGGTCATAACTAAACAACATTTACAGTTCAAGATATTAACAGAAATAATCAAAAAAAATTAAAAAAAAATAAAAAATAAAAAAGAACAAACCAACCCCCAAAGGAACACAGGTTTGTGCGGGGCGAGGAGGGGGGTGTGCGGGGAGAGGGCACGGACACGACCAAACGAACAGAAACGAGACAAAACGACTTTTTTGTTTTTTTGGGGCGCTACCGTGGAGTGATGATTGTTTTGGCATCTCAGCTGCTCCCCGAGGCCGCGCTGAAGGCACCGCAGCCCCTTCCCTGGCCACCCCTGCTGTCCCCCACCGTGCCCCTCCAGGACCTCCCTCCTGCCCCCCGGGGCCGTGGGTGGGTGCTGGGGTTCCTCGCTGGTTGGGATGGGGTCGGGTACCCCCACAGAGCTGCCCCCCCCCGGCCGCTGGTGTTGACTAGTGACATCTTGTCCCTCTTTGGGTGATGGGACGGGGTGCCCCCCCCCAAAGGAGATGTCCTGGAGTGGCTGCAAGGAAGAGTTGCTTCCCTCCCGACACCCCAAAACCGGGGCTGTTGTGCCTTCCCCAGGGGAGGAGGGCTGGGCACCAGTTGCACCAGCAGCTCCTGCAGGTCAAGGCTACTGGGAGCACGTGAGGAGCACTGGGGGACCGCAGAGAGAAGGGGCTTCTCTCGTCTGGTTGGAAAAGTGCAAAACTCCAACACGGATCACGGGACAGGGTCTTGGTGGGACGGGGTCCAGGTGGGACAGGGTCTGGGTAGGACGGGGATCTTATCGCTCTGGCGGGCTCTCAGTTGTTTCCCATCTTCTGCAAACTCCGTTTCCTTCTGATTCCCTGGGTTGGATCAGTGCCGAATGGGGTGGGATGGTGTTTTTTCTGCAGGCTCCCAAACTGGTGGGATCAGGGAAGGGGCTGGGGCTTCTCCCTGGGTGGGTTTGGGGGGATGTCAAGGCTGTGCTGCGCTTGCCAAAGCTGGAAAATGGGAGGGGGTATTGGGTTTCCAGGCTTGCTCGGTGGCCAGTCCCCAAGTCCCCACATTCCCTGGCCTTGCCTTCCTGCTCTCCAAGTGGAGAACTGGGTTTGGGTTGGATCTGGTTGCTTTTAGTCCAGCTGAAGGTCTCCCATGGTTCAAGGGCATCCTGGCTAACGTGGGACAAGCTGTCTCAGGTGGTGTGGGGTGTCCCTGGCATCAGTCAGTGCTACAGGAGAGCATCCCAGCCCTGCTTTGGGGCTTTAAGCCTCCTTTTAGACACTTGAGCTCAGATTTTAGCCTTCAGAACTTGGTGGCTTGAGTTCCCTTGACTGCAGAACGTCGGCTCTCCTTGAGCTCTGAAGTAAGGAAAACCGAGTCTGCTCTGGGGAAGGGGAGAAAGCACAGATTTGGGGGGCGGGGGGATTCCTTGGTGTCCAGGGTAGGATTTCTCTCCTCATACCCCAAATAATTTTGGAGGGGCCTTGTGGTGGCCGGGGGAGGCTCAGCAGAGCCCGTCCCCCCGGGTGGTGTCTCCCACAGCCCGGCCCTGGCCGCTGCTTCCCTGGGAGCCCTCCCCTTTACACCTATTTACACGGCTGCCTCGCTTTATGGCGGTTTATGTCATTATATAAATATTGTCAATTGCTATAAAACAAGGCAAAAACCACTGGAAAATGTCATAAAAGAGATGTTTCCAAGTTTCCTAAAAGGAAAAATATCAGGGAGGTTTTGCTTTTCGTAGCGACTAATGTTTGCGTCTCCTCCAGGTACCCGTCCTGCCCTCCCTGCCTTGCCCCCCGGCTCCATCGGGCGGGTGAACTCAGACATCCCCCTTCCTCGTGGGACGGTGTGACAAGGGAACAGCCTGGCGTGGGGACACAGCGCCCGGGTGACAAACAACAGCCAGTCCTGCCCAGAGAGTGCCCCTGGGAAAGATGCTCCAGCCCTGGGGCTGGGCATGGGGTGGGAGAGGGAGGTGAGGCAGCTGCTGCCTTCCTTAGCTCGTTAGCAATTAGAGATTGGGAAATTTAGATTTGCTGGTTTTCACCCCCATTGGAAGGAGCAGAGCAATTTGGGGAGCTCCAGGTAGGTCACACCTTGCTCATCCAGTCCCTGATGAAACCCCTTCCCCTGGGGCAGGCTCTGCCCCGTGTTGGCCGTAACTTGGCCAAGCCTTGAGCTCTGCGCTTCTCCCTCTGCTCATGGGGACAGTGCCACCCCTCTGTCCCACCCCTCTGTCCCACCTCCTTTGCTTCCCAAGGGAGATGGCCACTTCATGCAGGGGTGTTGGGGAGCTGCAGCTCCAGAGGGAGCGAGGGCAGAGCCGAGGTGGGGTCAGGAGAACTGGATGAGTTTGGGAGTGAAACCAGTGGCTAGCCAGGCTCTCGCTGTCCTCGGCGTGGATTTTCTGTCACCTGAGGGGTCATCAGCCTTCTGAGAGCAGCAGAGAGGACCAAGCCCATGAAGGAGGTCTCAGGGGTGGCCACGGTGGAGACTCAGGGACTGTGATGGGCAAGATCTTCCAGGGCACCTACGGGAACTGGATGCCAACTTAGTTTTTTTGCAAAGTCTGGGTGCTTCTCTGGGAATCCTTGATACTAACTCCACGACTGGGAATCGGTGGCTGGGAGGGGCATCCTGTGGGCTCACACACCTTCAGTGTGAGGGGGGCGGCAGTGCTGCTTGGGGTGTGGGGGCCAGAGCAAGGAGTCGCTCCCCAAGCCATGTCCACATGGAAGTCTCCCACCAACGTGGTCTCCTCTTCGTTGTGCCTGACCTGGGCTGCGGCTGGAGACCTCGGCCGCTCCCGGGTACCGTGCAGCGGGTGGTGGTTACGACTGTCAGATACCAAAGAGTCCTCAAACAACCTATTAATCAATCCTCGGATCTGTTTCCTCAACAAAAAGTCTCTGTTTAGTTTCTACTACGATAACTGGCCCGTTCAACCTAAGCTGAGAGTACGTATTTTTGAGGATGGGGAGTAAATTTCCAGCGGTGCCGTTGATTAGTTTTGTACAGGTGCAGTGTTCCCGTGCCGTGCTTTGGGAGCAGCAGATGTTGGCAGCTGGAAGGCCGTTTGGTGTCTCTGATTTCTTCAGCCAATGGGGCAGAACGAAGCTGGGGGTGGGGAGGGGGGGGGGATGAAGCACCGGCTGCCACATCCCCGCACCCACCCTCCTCTTGTTTTATATCCTCATGTGCCATTTTTTGTGAGTGTGTCGTGTTGTGTTTTGTGTTGTTTGTTTGTGTTTTTTTGTTTTTTTCTTTTCTCCCGGAATACCAGGTCCAAACCCACCAGCCCCAACAGCCCTGGCTGCCGTCCCCTCCCGTGTGTCCCCCCACCCCACCCCTCCCCAGCCCGACCTTCCTCCCGCCGTCCCCGTCGCTGGTCCCTGCCCGCCCCAGCTCCACACAAAGCAGCATGCACAGTCAGTCTCTCCCTCGCTCCGTGGCCTTCTCCTCCTTTAGGCTTTCTTACACTTCCCCTTCTTCTCCCGCTGCTGGAACTTCCTGAGCCGCCGAGCCCACGTATCCCGCCACTGAATCACCAGGCTGGTTTTGTCCGCAATGATGCCGCTCTGGTCGGGAGAGTCCTCGTTGTTGCCCAGCAGCAAATACTTCTTCATGGGTTTGATTTTGGGGCACTTGCAGGCGATGTCCTTGGAGTGGATCCACAGGGTCTGGTCTCCGCGCCGTATCCGGTTGCTCCCTTGTTTGTAGACAGAGATGATGTTCACCGTGAACTTCCACCAGTCGGCATTTTTTTCCGCTTTCAGGATGTGGATCTGGACAGCTGGAAAAAAAAAAAAACCAAAACAAAAAAACAACAAAACAAACCCATGAGGCAAGAGAGGAAAAGATGTTACAATTTGAGCTGGCGAGAAGAAAAATCATTTCAAGTCTTACCTAATGGGCTGCGGGAGAAAAAGGGATTTTTGTCTCTGAGCCCAGGCTGGGGGACAGCAACCATGGGTGATGGTTGCACAAAAACTACGTCTGACCTTGGCACTCGATGATCCCAAGGGTCTCTTCCAACCTAGACGATTCTATGATTCTATGACCCCAGACAAGAGTGGTCAGTGCTGATGGCAAAGGGTCTCAGCAAAGGTACTAAGACCACCATGGGCTTGGGAGGTGCTCTCCAGCCCTGCTGCCACCAAGACGGCCTTCTGGGTCCCCAATAAGCGTGGGCATGGTGACCCATGGACTATGGTGTCCCAAGGGCCCCAAGGAGGGAAGGGGAGGCTGGGAGCAGCTGTACACCATGAACACTCCTTGTGCTGGTGGCCCTGAGAATGACACAGGGCCACTCAGGACGGTAGTGGAGAACAGGATGCATCAGCCTTCCATCTGTGTCCCGGGAGGACCATCGTCTCCCAGGCCATGGGTACGTAGCAGTTCCCCAGGGCTGTTGGTGCAGCAACATCTGACTCAGAACCTGAGAAGTCCTAAAGTGATCCAAAAAATCTTTAAAAATCAGATCAGACCCTGCCTTTTCCCTTGAAGCACAGAGAAAATTAGCAAACCCAGGGACATCTTTCGCCTCCAACCCCAGGTGGTGGCCCAAGCACTGTGAAGGGGCTCTGTGCACAAGGCAAATGTTGCAGAGGACACAGTAGGGAGGTGTGTGTCCCCATCGGCAGTGCCAGAACCCCAGGCTGCACCACAGGACCAGGGATGAGCTTTCTTCTTGACCCAAGGGTCAAGAGGACGGGTTTCTGCATGGGTCATCCCTCCAGCCCCTCTATTCCATCTCCTTCCTTGCTGGTTGGGCAACTTAGTGCATCTGCACCAGGACCCTAAGGCAGCCCCAGATTTTAAGAGAAAATGAGCCAAAATCTGGAGCAAAACACTGGGACTGGCCCAAATTTCCAAGCATTTGGCATCTGGATGTAGGAAAGACCTGGTAGGGGCCTCCAGCACATCTGCTCAGGGCCAGACAAGGAGACAGCTCTCCATGAGAACTTGGCCTTGGAGCAGGACACTGAATGGGTTCAAACCCACGGCAGGATTTGGGAACAGGGAGGTTTGCTGTTCACATGTTTCTAGGAGATGTTCCTGGGCCAAGACTGTTTATTGCTTGCCGTGGAAGAAGACACTGCTGGTAAAAATTAGGGGCGAAAGACTGAGGGTATGGCTCAAGGAACATAAGGAGAGGTTAACGGCAGCATCCAGCCTGACCTCTGGATCTGGTAGACTCAACTGAGCAGCTTCTGCTGCTCTGGTGAGCTTCTTCCTGACGGTGGTCCATCACAGCACAGAGATGGAGACAGCACTCGGCCAAGATCACATCCTCCAGGGAGGCTGAACACATTCCTCCTCACTGAAAAAATCAGCTTCCAGGAAAATATCTTCACCAGGAGGTGACTACCCAGCCCTCCTGGGTTTGTTTGCTGACTGTGGGATGAGAGGAGTCCCCACCAGCAGAGACAGAGGGAAAAACCCGGGTGGTGCTGCCAGCCCTGGCCCGGAGAGCCGGCGGCTCCCTGCAGGCTGTGGGCTGGCA
>QJSC01024989.1:235893-268812 GCA_003697955.1 Calidris pygmaea
TTTTTTTTTTTTTTTTTTTGGAAACAAATCTTTCCAAAAAAGCTTAAACCTTTGACCTGCCTGGGTCCACACTGACAAAATGGAGAAAATGAATGAAAAGGAACCAGAGAGAAGTGGCTACAGGAAACTCCGCTCTAAAACACACAGTCTGTATTTTTTTGATGTCAAGGCCCCCGTCTCTTATTTTTTTTCCCCTTTTATTAATGAAGTGGAAGGAGTGAAAGCTTCAGGGAAGGCTCGGCTGCCACGGCCGCAGCTGCCTCCACTGACAGCAAGTTTTTCTGCCCATAACTTTGCGTCCACGATGCATGGTTTCCCCCGAGTCTGGCTTCAGAGCCCAAGTTTGGCCATGACTTGCCCGGGTAATTTGGTGGTGGGATCTCCAGCATCTCTCAAGGGATACAAGATGTGGGGAGATGCAGAGGGGTACCAGGAGGAAGTTTTGGAAGCACCTAAACTGGCTTTCCTGGGTGAGTCCCTGGGGATGTAGGCACTTGTTTCTCATGAAAGAGAAGGTTTCTGTTCAAAACCTTCATGGGTTTTGGGGGGGGGCTGGCGTTGGTGCTTGGGGTTGTCCTTCACCCACCATTTCCTTGGGCAAAGCTCGGCTTTACCTGTGCCCTGGGGAACTGCTCCCACTTTGCTGATGCACCCACTGACCCCCTGCACTGGGGCTGAGCCACACTGGGGATCGTCCCTGTCACTGCAGCCACGGAAAAACTTCCCTGAAAGTGTCCATGGGGCAACCAGAAGAAAGGAGGTGATGGTAAGGGGGGTGGGGTGGTGGTTTTTCAAGCAAGTGGTGGAGACGATGCTCTCCTGGCTGTGGTCCCCTGGAGCAGATGGTGACCCAGAGCGGGGAGAACAAAACCAAACAAGCCACAGCTTTCATGGCTCCAGCCGAGGCCGGTGACACCGGTTCCCAGCCAGGATGGGTCCCGGTCTAGGTCCTGAGTGTGGCGATGCCCTGGGGCTGCCTGTGGCTTGTGCCCCCTCCTCAGTAACCTGGGGCTGGTTGCGCTGCCCCAGCACCCAGCATCTTTCTCCAGGTTCACTGTTCTGCATCCTCCTCTGCTCCCCCATCCCCCTCAGTCAATGAAAGGGGCAGGGAGAGCTGGGGGACGGGGGGCTCCAGGGGCAAGGGGAGGGTGCTCAGCCCCGGGGAGCCCACAGGGCTGCCCCATCAACTCCATCCCACCTGGCACCGAAGCTCCTGAACCACAAATCCTGCCTGGACGGTGCCTTACAAGTCACACCAGCCCAGGTGATGCATTCAGATGTGTCCCCACATTATACTTCTTTTTAAGAAAATGGTGGCCGAGTGGTCCCCAGGCTGCAGGAAGGGACGGGGGGGGGGGGTCCCTGGTCCCCTCCTGCATCTGCAGGGTGCTGGGAAGTGCCACCCCGACGTGATGCTCCTTGGCTCCTCAGGGCTTGGCCTGGAGCCTCCAGCCACAGGAAAGACCTGAAGGCTTGATGTTGCAGATGGAAGCAGAGGGGGGGGCATGATTTGATGTTAATAAAACCAAAACCCAACCCCAAACCCTCGAAACATGTTTGAGGACAGCTGCGTAAAGGCTTTAATAAAAGCAGCGCCTCACAGCATTCAGAGACCATGAGTCAGGGGCCCAAAAATCATGAGATTACCCTGAAAAGAGCGCAACTGGAAAAAAATTATCTGTTCTTTTTTTTTTTTTTAATTTACTTTTTGAGTTTTGTGCTAAAGCTCTTGATTTCAAGCTTTCCCCTGCCAAAGCTGACTTGGGACTGGGCTAGATGGACAAACCTACGCATCCTATGCCTGAACCTGGCTGCGGGAGCTGGAACTCTGCTGAGATTCCAGCCACGGGGAGCACCTCTGGGCTGGCCCCGGGGAAAGGTCCCACGGGACCACAGGGGTGGCAGCGGGAGCAGAGTGGTTTGCGGGGAGACACAGGAGGGTCTTTAACATGGACAGATGGAAGCGGGTGCTTGGGAGGTGGTGTCCCAGCCTGAGCCAGGACTTTCTGAAGGGCTGGGTCCCTCCTCTCTACATAGGCAGAGAAAAATCCATGGGGATTTTACTCCAACCACCAGCAAAAGGTGACCCCAACACCATTGGGCTTTGGGAATGGAAAGGGCTGGCTCCTCGCTGGAGCAAAGGGTTAAAATAGGATTTTTTCGCTCCCTTTTTTTTTTTTAATTTTTAATTTATTTGGTGGTGGCTTTGCCTGCCTCTCCTTGCCAGTTTCCTACTGGTTTAATATTGGAGATTTATGACCCCTAATCCCGACCGGCCTGGGTGCTCCCTGCCTGGGTACGGTCCCTCCCCACGGTGCCCCGGCTCGTTCCCTCGGGATGTGGTTACAGGGAGGGATCGCTCCCAGCTTCCCTGCTCCGGGAACAGCATTTCTCACCTTCCAGGGTGGTGGGAGGGTCTGCGAGCCGGGGATGAGCCAGGGATGAGCCGCGGACGGTGCTTCCCCCTACCCAGCCTGGCCTTTTTCTATGGATTCAGGGTTTTTTCTCCCTCCTGTCTCTCTTTTCAAGCTGCCTTTTGAAAACACGTTTTGCTTTTTTCCACCAACCCCTGCCAAGCTCCTCTCTACAAAAGGGGTGACTAAGTGAAGTCTCCAAGAAAGGAAGGATTTTTTTTTTTTTTTTTCCCCCAAGAAAGGGCAAAGTGAGCAGATGATCTCACCTTTCAGAAGAGGATCCTGCTCCTCTCCCCCATCCCCTCCCTGATGCTGTGCTGGGGAGACGGGGAGGGCTTGGGGGCAATGGCTGGGACCCCAGTGCTGGTTCCCAGCAAAATGCTCCGGCATCCTCTGTACAGGATCCTGCAGAGTGAGGAGCTCAGGAAAAACAGAGGTGAAAAACCCTCTGTGTTTCCTTTACAGCAGCCACCCACCCTACTGGGGTGAACCACGATGGAAAAACCCCCAAAAATTGGGCTGAAATGGCAGTACCCGATGGAGCGAGGGCTGCTCCTGCATCACCTGGACCAGCATCACCTGCTCTAATAAAATAATCCCTTCTCCTGTTGGGCCAGAGGGAATCTCCATCCTCAGCAAGGTCCAGAAAGAATCTGCCCTACTGCTTCCCCAGGATAATTTCAACTGCCCCAAACCCAGCGAATCCTCTACCCCTGGTTTTCTGGGAGCCAAGCGACCCCTGCGCTCCACCAGGCAGCCAAAATAAACCCAGAAAAAAAAGCTCCCTTCCTGAAATCTCCCAGCCTGCCCTCCCCGTGCCCTGTTTCACTCCAAATATTTGCACCAAAACCCATCTCGCGGGAAAGAGCTCAATTTAAAATAAAAGGAAAAGAAAGAAAGAAAAAAAAAAACCACCCCACAAACCCAACAAAAACAAACAGATAAGAAAAATAAATAAGGGAAAATATCCCCTTTGAATCGTTGAATGAAACAGGGAGCTAAAAAGCCCCTTTGAGAAGCGCGGGGCGGATGATAGCTTCCCGATTGAGCCCGCGGGAGAAGTAACTCTGTTCAAGCTAATTAGAGCCTTTTAGGACATTCAGCCCAGCGATGCCGGCGTAACGGTGAGGAAAAGAGCCTCCTAATTGGCTTCCTGCTGGGGTGTCAGTCCCAAAGTCTTTATTATCCCTCCCTGCACCTTTTCAACCCTTTCTTCCCTCCCTGGCCCTGCCGAAAGCGTGGGCTGCCCCGGGCTGTGCCGCAGCATCGCTTACCCCCGCTGCGCCTCGCCAGGCTGGTTTGCCATCACAAAAAGCAAATTTGCTGCCACTGTGGGGCTGGTTGGGGCTGTGGGGCTGGTTGGGGACCCCCCCTCCCCAGGGCCAGGAGGGCTGGGGTGGGAGCACCCCGGTTCCCGCATTGGGAAAGGGGTCTGGAGAGTAAGTCTTATGAGGAGCGGCTGAGGGAGCTGGGGGTGTTCGGTCTGAAGAAGAGGAGGCTGAGGGGAGACCTTCTCGTGCTCTATAACTACCTGAAGGAGGGTGTAGAGAAGCGGGGGTCGGTCTCGTCTCCCAAGTCACAGGAGATAAGACAAGGGGAAATGGCCTCAAGTTGCACCAGGGGAGGTTTAGATTGGATATTAGGAAACATTTCTTCACGGAAAGGGTTATCCAGCATTGGAATGGGCTGCCCAGGGAAGTGGTTGAGGCACCATCCCTGGAGGTGTTCAAAAGACGGGTTGACATGGTCCTCAGGAGTATGGTTTAGTGATTTTTTATTGCTTATTTCTTATTTATTTTCTTGTCAGGGTTAGGTTGATGGTTGGACTAGATGATCTTTAAGGTCCTTTCCAACCTAGACGATTCTATGATTCTATGATTCTATGATTCTATGAAAAGAGAAAAGAAAAGCTCTTTCCAGCACCTGAATTCATTGCTCATGATGGGGTATCTCCTGCCCGAGACAGGTCTTCAGCTGCCCTCATCTCCCCAGGGTCTGGTGAAGCCCCTGATCCCATGTTACAGCCTCAAACAAAACGGAGCCTGAACTTTCACTTGAACACCCAGAAAACATCCCCCCCCCCCCCCCCCCCCCCCCCCCCGCAGTGACATAGGATAAACCAAGGATTGAAACCCTGCTGGGGCTGTCCCTCAAGCAAAACCCAAGTGCTGCTGCCACCAAAACATCACAATCCTTGGCCCAAGAGCCACACAAAAAGATAACCCTGCTTGGCTGGAAGCAGGATGCACGTGTCTTTTTTTCCTCTGAACTCCCAGGGCCAATTTGGATCACGGTAAGTCCAAGTTTCCTACAATCAAGTGGCTGTTTTCTCCCTTCTTCAGAGAGAAAATGCTCCAGTGTGAGCTCAGCCCTAAGGAGGTGCTGGAAGCCAGGTGGGAAAATGAAGGGATGCACGTGCCACAGGCGGGAAATGCATTTTGCACCTTATTAGCCAGCAGAGAATCCACCCACGAAACACCCCACGGCTTTAGTAGCCTCAGCCTCATCTTTAATAACATCATGATCCAACAGTGAATTTCTCATGTGCAATTAAACCCTTTTCTCTAAGGGTAAAGACATTCTTTGGGCCTCTCCAACATCTGATGAACCTCCAGCAGCTCCTCTGAGCATGGCCAGACCCCGCTGGATGGGAAGCTCCCCAGCCCCAGCAGCTCACCCTTCCCAAGGGATGCTCTCCACGACCGTTTTGCCATGTGGGAAATGGAAGAATAAACAGGAATGCAAATAAAACATTTGCCTCCAAGCCCTCTTCCTTCCCCTGGGCTGGCGGGGAGGTGCCAGAACACAAAGCCAGCGTGGAGCATCCCTCGGCCGGCCCCGCCGGGAAGCGCCTTGTCCGGGGACGGGCTGTTAAATGGGAATTCGTTCTGCTCTCGCAAACACTTCCCGGACATGCTGAGCTGCTGCTGTGAGCGTGTTGGAGGGAGGGAGGGAAGGAGGGAGGAAGGGAGGGAGGAGGTATCTCCACTCCTGGTTGCTTTGTTGCAGATGGGACGGGAGTTTTTTCATTTGTACTTTGGTGAAAATATATACACGTATACACACACACACAGATACGTGCATATGCATATATAGATATATTTTTAATGCATTCCTCTGCTGTGGAGGCACTGGGGCAACCACAGCCCTGGTGGATGCTAAACCCTGTCCTGCTGTGCCTTGTAATTCCCTGATTGTTTAAAAATTTGCAGGCTCAGCTCCAGTCCATACACAGCCCCCTCCCCGTCCCCGGGGCAAACTCAAAGGTTCACGTTTGGTCCCTTCTGCAGACACTTTGCTCCCCCTCACTACAGCCTGTGGGGAGAAGGAGATAATTTCCAGCTCCTACATGTGTTTAGCAGCGTTTCTAAACAACTCCTGGCATGGACCACCTCTAATTTAACCAGCTCTACCTGATTTTTCCAGGTCAGCCCTATTCCTGATGCTCAGCTCGTCCCAGCAGTGTTGGCACAGCTGGTGAAGGGGGGCAATCCACTGGGCAGGGGTGACCGAAGCGGAGCCATCCTTCCCCACCCTCCCGTGCCAATGTGGCTCGGTGCAGGGGGGAGATGGCTGAGCCTGGGGGGAGAGGGGCTGCCGAGCCCTGGAGAGGGCTTCAAGGAGTTCCTTGCTGTGGCCTGAAGAAAATCCTCTTCCAGGATCACCCTGGACATCTCCTGCATGGACCTGCTGGTGACCCCATTGGGTATGGACCCACATTACAAATAATCCCAGGAGCAGAGAGGTGAGGAAGGAGCTTGGGACGTGCCTGGTCCAAACCACTGCTCCGAGCAGACAAGGATGCTCAGGACTTAGAGTACCAGCAAGGACTGGGGATCCCACAGCCTCCCTGGCTTGTCCCAGGGCTGCACCACCCTCTGAACCTGCCTGAGAATTACAGGAGGGATGGATCCGGATGATGGGGAACTGCTTGCTCTTTGTCCCCACGGCAAAGCACGTAACAGCACAGAGAGAAGAGACAGGACATAGTGTCACCGTAACCCAGAAGACACCATGGGGATGATGGGACTGTGGACCCTGATTTGGGTGTTGTCTCGGCATCTGCAGGGGGACTCATATTTTCCAAGTAACACATTGCATTGCTGCCTTGCCCAGCATCACTACCCAGGGCTTCCCCTCCAAACCTGGCAAAAAACATACCCCAAATTGCACACGGGGCAGAGCCTGGCTGCCTGGCCCCAGCCGTGGTTGGGACCCAGTGGGCAACCTGCCCCTGGGCTGGGTGGGCTTGGGGACACCCCAGGGGGCATATGCTCCTGCTCTGTCTGCATCCCTGTGCAGCCTCTCCTCCCTGGGAAGTAGCAGCCGAGAGGGGCGACTCACCATAGTCTTTCTTACAGTACTTCTTCATGTTGATCTTCAGTTTCCCCTTGGAGGCTTTGCAGTATGAGTCACAATCTGCACAGGAGAGAGGGGGAGGGCAAGAAAACATTAACAAAACAAATTAGCCTTAAAATGAATAAAAGGCTGGGGGAAGGGGGGGGGACGGCTCAAAGCTGCAGCCTGCCATGAATAAGCAGCGTGCCTGTGATATCCATCTGCCAGGCCCCGATTGGGTCGTCTAAGGGGGCATTCAGAAAAACCTTCCTTTCTAAAGAAAGCTTTTCACAAAGGAAACCATCCTCCCGCCCGCCTCCCCCAGCCCGGCTCCCCTGGGCTGCCTCTGTCTTCCTGGGAGACCCCAGGGCCTCCCTTATTGTGCCACCCAGAGCTTTTGAGAGCCACACAAATTCCCCCTGTTCTCCAGCTCCCAACTGGAGCCTGCCCGGAGCCCACAGAGGCCCCATTGTCACCCCTAACCCGGGCCGGTGTCAGCCTTTGGCATTCATTGCGGAGAGATTCGGGCTGGGGTCACCCTCCGACAATGCGGGTCAGAGAGGAAATTAGCAGCCCATGAAGCATTAGCAAAGCCTTTTGGTGTCCACTCTACTGAAGTGTGCAAATAAAATACCCCAGTAGGAACATTTCAGTTCCAATGGGCCCCCACTGCTGGGACACGCTGGCTTTGCTGGGGTGGTGCAGCGGCCGGTGCGGCGGGCAGGCGGGAGCGCTGGCACGGCAGCCTGGCAGCGCCACCGGGACTGGCAGGGCTGGAGCCCAGCCACGGTCCTGGGCAGCTGCTGGGATGCTGAGTCCTACTCCAGGAGCTGCTGGTCGCCAGGGATGCTGAGCCCTGCTCCAGGAGCTACTGCTCCCCAGGGATGCTGAGCCCTGCTCCTGGAGCTGCTGCTCCTCAGAGATGCTGAGCCTTGTCCTGAGAGCTGATGGTCACCAGGGATGCTGAGCCCTGCTCCTGGAGCTGCTGCTCCTCAGAGATGCTGAGCCTTGTCCTGAGAGCTGATGTTCACCAGGGATGCTGAGCCCATCTCTGGGAGTTGCTGGTTCCCGGGGATGCTGAGCCCTGCTCCAGAAGTTGCTTGTCCCAAGGGAT
Source organism: Calidris pygmaea (assembly GCA_003697955.1). Taxonomy (NCBI): domain Eukaryota; kingdom Metazoa; phylum Chordata; class Aves; order Charadriiformes; family Scolopacidae; genus Calidris; species Calidris pygmaea. Next base: position 243,760 of record QJSC01024989.1, read on the forward strand.
GCTGAGCCCTGCTCCAGGAACTGCTTGGTCACCAGGAATGCTGAGCCCTGCTCCTGGAGCTGCTGCTCCCCAAGGATGCTGAGTCTTGTCCTGAGAGCTGATGGTCACCAGGGATGCTTTAGCCCATCTCTGGGAGTTGCTGGTTCCCAGGGATGCTGAGCCCTGCTCCTGGAGTTGCTGCTCTCCATGGATGCTGAGCCCTGCTCCTGGAGTTGCTGCTCCCCAGGGATGCTGAGGCCTGCTCCTGGAGCTGCTGCTCCTCAAGGATGTGGTCCTGTGAAGGATGCAGCTGGACAGCATCACACTTTCAGATGGCATCGTGTGGTCAGTGTCGTCCAGGCACCGCTGGGAACATCCCAGGGGCACCACGGCCACCATGCCACAGTGGCTGGGGATGTGCCAGTCTGTGCCAGCTCCCAGAATTGAGGCTGGCTCATGGACATGCTGTCCATGCACGTCCCATGTCTCCTCAGCACCCATGGGTGCCAGAGAGAGGCCCCCAGCACCACAGAAATCCCATATTTGGCGGAAAAAGGGACACAACTGGCTACGGTGGAAGCCATTGGTACAGCAATAGTCCTTGGACATCTCCACCTCTCCCAACTGCCTATCGGTCCTCCACAGCCACTGTTGGACACCATGTGTGAAAACCTGCTGAAAGGCCATGCTGTGGACCCAGGGCTCTGTGAGCAGGGTTGGACGCTGGGACAGTGGGGGACAAAGCTGGTACCCCACGGCCAGTGGACACCAAGCGCCCATATCCTGTCCCAGGCCACATCAGCAGTGCCAGACCAGAACCACACTCTGCCCATGCAACACCTCAAGCTCTCCAGTGGACCTGAAACCCTGGGAGAGAAGTTGTGCAGCCTCCCCCTCTGTGTCCCTCTTTATTGTGGCTGTGTCACATAGCAGGGTGGCATAGAATCATAGAATCATATGGGGTTGGAAGAGACCTCTGGAGATCATCTAGTCCAACCCCCCTGCCAAAGCGGGTCCACCTAGACCAGGTTGCACAGGAATGTGTCCAGGGGGGTTTGAATGTCTCCAGAGAAGGAGAGTCCACCACCTCTCTGGGCAGCCTCTTCCACAGTGCTCTACCACTCTCACAGGAAAGAAGTTCCTCCTCACATTTAGGTGGAACTTCTTATACTCACATTTCTGCCCACGTTTGTGGGCCAGACACAAACTCATGTTCATGCCACAGCCTCAGCAGGGCTTGATGATCCATTTCTTATGTACTGCAAGAGCCCTTGCAAGAAGCAGTTCCTTCCTGGAGAAGTTGGCATGGGAGGGGAAACCGAGGCACAGGGTTGGGAGGTGGCTGCACAGCTACAGCGGCTGCAGCTTTTCCAGTGATAGCTCTGTGTGCAGCTCTGCTGGTATGAAGCTTCGGGACAGGGCCATGTTGGTGGAGGTGATCTCCAGTGGTGGATGCTGAGAGGCAGCCCAAGCAAGAAGGTCGCCAAGGTCTGCAGACACGATGCACTGGGTGTTCTGCATCCTCTCAGCTCACCAGCCTCAGTATAGGAGGTGACCCTGGAGTGGGAGGTGGGTTCAGAAACATGGGGAGCTTCCTGAGGTGGGGAGGAGATGCTCCAGGAGGTCTCATGGACCCCAATCCCAACCCTCCCCATTCACAGCAGAGCCAAACTCAGCCTCAGCCAAGCAGCAGCTTCTTTTTTGGCTTGACTGGGGAACCAACAGAAGGAAACCCAGAGAGCTGAATACCCACACATCCCAAGATCATCAAGTACTACCTCATCCCAACACCTCCGATCCATGTGTGCCCCAGCCCCTCTCAGCAAGGCCAGATGGAGTCACCTCATCTCAGCACCATCCCCCTGCCCCACTGCTGCTCCCAGAATAATAGATGGCTTCATGCTCTTGCAGTATGGCCTACCCAGGGCTGAAACCAAAAGCTATGATATGAAGTAGGGTACCTTCCTCCTCCAAGTGTCCCAGCTGAGATCTCTGCTCAGCTACAACCCACCCAAAGCCCTTAGAAACCCAGGACCTGAGCCGGTGACCAAGGGGTTCAGCAGCCGATGCCTCCCCTTTGCTTTCCTCACCCTGAACATCAAAAAAACTTGAGATGCACTGAGAAAAGAGCAGATATTCCATAAAAACTGTAGTTCAGATGATGGAGCTTCACTAGCAGTCCAAGCCATGCCTACGTGGCAGGATGCCACCATGCTATGGGACATAGCTGCCTGGTGTCACTGAGCCCAGGGAAGTGAAATGTTCCTGATCCAACTCACTGGTAAGATGTTCCTGGCCGCAAACATGGAAGGAAAATTCTATAAGGGAAATAAATGTGCATGTGGCAACCTAAACAGCCCAGGGATTCTTTCCCTTATCTGCTTGGTAGAGCAGGGGACTGGCAAGGGACAGGCCATCACGCTGCTTCGCCAGGCAGCTGGCATGAATCTGCTGAACCGCAGACTGGTGGTGTTCTCAGGACACTAACGAGGTTATGATAAAGCTGATGGTGGTTCTCCTCTGGCACACAATCCCTCTGTTTTTATTTTATTTATCACCGCTGTTACACCTCAGCCCCTCTGCAGCAGCTGATCTGCAGAAGAGGCTGATGCAGGGGCAGGGAACTGAGCAGGGACAAGATCTGGCTGCAGATCTCTCCTCCTCTGGCCAAATCGAAGCCAGACAAACAGATGCTGGCAAGCAGCTGGCTCTGAGCAGTAGATGGCAGCTCCCACCTGTGTGCCCCATGGCTCGGCAAGAGGGTCTCCAACCAGCCAGGCAGGAGAGACCACCCAGAGCAGATCTTCCTCCAGCCCCACAGTGCTGCTGTTGTGGTCCAGCCCCGAGAAACAGCAATCAGAGAGAAACCATTGCTCTGGACTTCAGTCCTAGACCACTCACAAGCACAAACCCGAGTCTCTTCAGCAAGTTCTACCCACAGAAACACCCCTGACCACACCAGAGCTACCCAATCCTCACACTGCTGCTGCAATATTTCTGCTCTGCCTGAGATTGCAGACCTGCTGGAAACCCACCCCAGCCAGGGAGGCTGCAACGGAGCTGGTGAGGGGTCTGGAGCACAAGTCTTATGAGGAGCAGCTGAGGGAGCTGGGGGTGTTCAGCCTGGAGAAAAGGAGGCTGAGGGGAGACCTTCTCACTCTCTCCAACTCCCTGAAAGGAGGGTGTAGCCAGGAGGGGTTGGACTCTTCTCCCGAGGGACAAGCGGAAATGGACTCAAGTTGTGCCAGGGGAGGTTTGGGATGGATATTGGGAACAATTTCTTCACTGAAAGGGTTATTAAGCCTTGGAAGAGGCTGCCCAGGTCAGTGGTGGAGTCACCATCCCTGGAGATATTTAAAAGCCGGGCAGACATGGTGCTGGGGGACATGGGTTAGTGGTGGTTTTTGTCAGTGTTGGGTTGGTGGTTGGACTCGATGATCTGAAAGGTCCCTTCCATCCCAGAGAATTCTATGATTCTATGACACCATTCAGCTGCCCCCTCAAGCCCTGCAGGAGAGCACCCCATGCCCACACCCCCACCTTGCTCCAGGGGTGCAAGCCTGGAACCAGGTTTGTGGCTGAAGACACCCAACTACAGCCCAGGTCTGGCCCTGCTTTTACTGACACAACCCTCGTTCTGCCTCCCCTTTCTCTTTCTGTCTCTCCCGACCCCACGGGCTGTGCCAGAGCCTCAGCTGGTTTGAATTGAACTTGATGTGGCCAGAGCCAGCTGGTGTAAATCAGTGTAAATCACCAGATGCCAGGGCTGATTTAGATGGGTGGGGGATTTGCCCCAGTTCATTTCCTTTGTCTCCTGCATGGAGACCTCTCCTGCCCTCCTGGGTGACTTGGAGGTCCTCCGGGGCCTCTTTGGGAGGGCAAATGAAATTTCTCAGAGCACAGCACTGAGTTTTGGTTTGCTGCGTACGTGGAGAGATGCTGCAAAATCACTACTTGCAGAAGGGATGCTGCAGGACATTATTTCAATGCTGCTTAACACCTGGAAAAGACCCTGCTCTTATCCCCCAGGTGACTTTTCAGCAGTTGAGGCTCTGGGGGAAGGTTTGCTGAGCTGCTGGTCCCCTGATCGAAGGTGACAGCAGAGCCAAGCTCCCAGGCTGGGGAAGGGATGGGAGGAAGGGGCAGGAGGCTGAAATGAGAGGAGAGGATTGATTTGGAGCCTGGAGTGCTCCAAATGCTGTTTCAGTGACTGGTGAGTACGTACAGGAGATACATGTGTGATGTGAGACTTCTGCAGAATTTGTCCCCGTGTTCTTCTGGTAGAAACCTACAAAGTCCCAAGGCCTGTGCTGCTTGTCCTGGCTGCAGGTCCCTCTTGCCCATCTCCATGAGGTTGCAGACGATCAGCCTGGGGTGACCTGCTCTTGGAAGGGGATGCCAGAGTCTGACCAAAAGGCCAGGCTGAGAATAAAAGGAGGCTGCCTGAAGAAGTGAAGCACTCTTTGGGATGGACAACACCTTGGTACCCGAAGCATGGGGTAGTAAGTGTCCAGGTCCTGTCCACCCACAGGCATGATGGGGTGGACACCCCTTGGGTCTACACTATGGGACTGGTGGATGGGGTCAGCCCCAGCTCTCTGCCCCGTTGTGCAGGACACAGATGTCCCCTGCACATAAGGGTACAGAACCAGAGTTGGTCCTCACCCTGGTGCTGTCCTGTCCCGCTCCTCCTCCTGAGCGGATCTACCCTCTCCCTGCCTGGCCCCAGGCAGGGCTTGCCTGCCCTCAGCAGATCCTGAAACCTCTCTGGGTCCCTCCTACCCCGCTTTTGGCCTTGGCCGCCTGCCTTCTGAAGGTCTCCAACACCCCTGGCTGCAGCACCGTGGTGTGGGAGAGACGGAGCAGTGATATCCGCACACCCTCCTCCCCCTGTCCCAGGGCTTCCCTCCCCGCCTCTGCTCAGCTGCACAAATATTCCCGTGCAAATCCCCATTTCGGAGACGCGAACCCAAAAAGCACAACCAGATCCTAGTGCTTTGCTTTGTGTGGTTTGGTTTTTTTTTTTTTTCCCCGCATCGCCGCGACCCACAGAGCGGGGGAAGCGTCCTACGCCTCCCTGCCAGATTCCCCCCCGGGGTCGGCAGCCGCTGGCCGCTTGCCTGCGAGAAAAACCCCAAACTTGCAGCGTCTCCTGGATAAACGGAGCAGGAGGGGAGCTGGGAAGAGGCGGTTGGCGCTACTTGTTCGCAGAGGGCTGGGAGCAGGTGGCGGGCGGCTGTTTCGTGTCCATCGCAGCTTAGTGAAACGTGTCAGCGCGGCATTCAGCAGCTTTGCAGCTCAGCCCATCCCCTTGATATAACTAATTCTCTGGCTGAGCAAAGAGTTTTCACAGCTAAACACCTTCTTTGTTTTGCTTGCTTCTTTTTTCTTTTTTTTTTTTTTTTTAAATTGCCTTTTTAATAAAAAAAAAAATTATTTCCTTTCGGAGGGTCGTTTGAGCGGGGCTGGGGCTCTTGCATGAGACCGAAAGCCGTGGGAAGCCAGGGCCCTGGTCACCCCCCGCTCCTGGGGTGCTGATGCTTTTGGGGTTGGGAGGACGGAGGTGCCAGCAGCCGGAGGTCGGGGTGCGGAGCGGCGTTCCCGAGGAGATGCTGTGTGGAACCGTGTCTTGCTGCGCTTGCAGTTCCCGAAATGAGCTTTAAGCCTCTGCAAAAGCCACATGTCGGTAACGGAAATTAAAGGCCCCTTGATTCTGACATGATAGAACGATTAAAGCCACATTTCTTGGCCTGGGTACCTAACTCGAAACGCAGATATAAGGCTTAGATGCCCGAGAGGATTCAGATTTCTAATCCCAATTTATGCAGCTAAATTCCTATTGATTTCCCCCAGGTAGGGCTCTAAATACCTCTGTGGGCTGACGTCCAACGTGGAGGTGTCGTGGTTTATGAGGGGAGACCCTGCCTTGACAGCTTGGCCTCAACATTTCAGCAGGTTGAGGTGCTTGCCCACTCCCAAGGGGCTGTGTTTCTTGCTGGGGGTGGGGGTCTGCCCGTCCCCACCTCCCGTTTGCACTGGGTGGGATGTGCAACCATCCCAAGCCACAAAATAAAGGTGCAGGTCCAGATGTCAAATCCCAAATCCGTGAGCCCATCACTGGAGAGAGCGGGGCTGAGAAATGGGAGTTGGGGTCTGCTTGGGGTCCCAGACACCCCCAGAGCTGGCCAATTCAGATCAATGGGGATGGTTTGGTTTTCCCTCATGCAAGGAGACCATGGTGATGAACAGCTTTCACCTCCTTTCTTTTTTCTCTTCCTCCTCAGCATTATTGGTCAGGAAACCTCCATCCCTCATCCCGGGCATGAGCTGCCCCCTGCCATGGTGACCATGGGGGAACACAGCAGCACCCAGGTCCCCACCAGCTCCCGGTAAATCTGGACTTGGAAAGGCCCCAAACTTGTGCTCCAGCACCTGCATTGCCAATTCTTCTGGCTTTCCAACAGCTCCTGAAGTTACAGGGGGGGCTCTGTCCCCACCTGAGGGATGTGACTTTCGGCTCAGCGCTGCAGAACCCCCACGAGTGCCCACAGGGAGGAAGGTGAACGTCTCGCTGCTGCGGTTCTGTGATATCTGGTATCACTGCGATGCTGGAGATGGACCCAAGTGAACCCTCCCTTCGGTGGGAGTCGAGGAATCCCAACTCTCGGCTGCGGTCCATGCCCAGACCTCGCTGCTGAGCCAACAGTGCTCTCAAACAAAGCCCCAGTGGGGGTCCTGTCTGCATCGAGGTATTTCCTGAGCCCATCCAGCAACCACAAAACTATTCCACGTGCTCCAAAGAACTGCTACAGCCTGTAGTCCTGTGGGATGTAGAGGACAACGTGTGCATCAGCCTACAACTCCAGGGCCCCACAGAGTTTCGTGCTGCCCCATCCCCGTGGGGCTGAACGCTCCTCCAAACTGTTCACGCTGCAGAAATAAATCTCCAACCCCCTTTATAGGCAACCACCCCATATCTTCAGTTCCTGGTTGGGTGGGAAGCATGGAGGAAAAGCACATGGAGCAAAAGGTGTTCATGTAGGGGGAGCCAGCCTTTGGAGAGGGTAGAGATGGAAACGTTGCATCTCTTGTCTGTGGTTGAGTGTTGGCTCAGCTGGGCACTTGATGTGCCCAAACTGGGCATGGAAACACTTCTGTAAGCCATCGTGAAACATCCTGAAGGCAGTTGGAGGCCACGTTCCCAGGTGACGCAGGGGATAAGATGCAATCCACCACTGCCCAGCACCAGGACAGGAGACAGTGACCCTGTGCCGGGGTTGCCCCGCAGCAGTTATGGCAGGGATGCCTTTGGTTTCTGGACATTTCCCCAGACAACAATGAAATCCCGTTTCGCTTCCTGCAGTGCTGGAGCTGCCCCTTGCTTCCACCCCAAAGAACTATTTTAACATCTCAGCGAGTGACTGTTAGAGTCATTTCAGAGAGTGCCAGCTCTGCTGGCCAAACATGCTTGCTCCAAGCTTCTAGCTCCTGGCCTTTGCTGACCACACGTCCTGAGGGAGGAGATGCTCTGGAATAGCCCTCTCCTCGCACAGGGAGCACGGATGGGCTTCTCCTCCCCGTGGGGTGAGGAGCAGGGGCTGCGGTGTGTCTGGCTTGCAGAGCACACTTTGACTGCAAGGGATTGATTCTGTAATTTAACTTGGGCTGGACTCCAGTGGGAGTCTTGGTCTCAGAGCAGGCTTCTTTAATATAAAAGCAAACTTAAAGCAGAGAATGCCCCCCAGGTTATTGGCGTTAGCAGTGGGATGCCTTCTCCTGCGCGGCCAGCAGCCTCCCTTCCCCGCTCGGGCGGCTGAAGGGAGCAGGGGAGTCTGTTATGACTAAGTTGGCTCCTCTTCCCCCCCACCTGGCAGTGACCCAGCTATTGTGTGTGATGCCCTTTGCCAATATAACATGCAAATTAGCGCTCTTCATTTCGGGGCCGGCTGCAGGACTGCCGGTGCCTCTGGCTGGGTGGCCTCGACCATCTCTCCGGCGTGGATGAGAACTGGTTTGGGGAGGTACATAATTCACAAGTCTTGGACCCGGGCTGAGCTGGGACTGGGCTGCTCAAGGCGTGCACGTTGTGTGATTTGAAAAATGGTCCCCAGGCTTGGAACAGTTCCCTTTGCAGCCTGGGGACTGGGATCCTGAGGGCCTGGGTCTGCTCCCAGAGGGTCCCTGCAAAGCCCTGGTGCAAAGCAAGGCTCTGGCATGGGGTTGCATTGAACCACGTGGCTGTGTGACTTTGTTGTCTGTCCTTGGTCACCTCCTAAGCTGGCTGAGGGCAACTGACCTCGGAGCAGCAGTCCCCACAGCGTGTCCTGGGAAAAAGAGCTGGCAGGGATTCATCCGGATGGAGACCCAGCTCCATCAGCTCCCGGGACAGCCTCAGAGAGGGTCTGCTCTGCATGTAAAGGCAGAGGCACCTGCTCAGGCACTAGATCAGAAGATCTGGTCCCCAAAGCAGTCTTGGGAACATTTTGCACCATCACACGTGTGCATGGGGTGCTGGTGCCAGCCCTGTTCCTTAACGAGCACAGCCGCTGGGGCAGGGACCTGCACCAGCCCGTCTGGGCAGGAAAAGTACAGTGAGATATTTTCACTTTTTTTTTTTTTTTTTTTTTTTATGTTCTGTAGACCCTAACAATTCCCTGGGACCTCAGTGAAACCCCTGGGATCACCTGGCAGGAGTATCCTGACCCCTGCCCTCAGCCCTGCCTGCCTGACGCTGCACCCCACGTCATGGGCCACCAGCGCCTTGCCGGTCCTCACCAGACAGCGTGTTTCAAAGACATCCTCAGGCCGTTCTGTGCCTGAACCGGGGACTTGTTGCATGGTGCTGGGGCAAAAGATGGTTGAAACCCACCCGTGCACCAGACCGGCAGCCCCTTGCAAAGGGGGAGCCAGGTCCACAAGCCCTGCAGGCATCTCCAGCCAGGAGAACTGCCATTAACCTCTCCCTTGGAACAAGAAGGTGCAAATGAGCCCACAGTAGCCTCCTTTCTTCTGGCTGAACAAGATTGATTGAAAAACAAATTGGCGCAAATAAAGCATGTAATTAGATTAAAGCCTCTCGCCTGGAGCGGGTGGAAAGCGGCGGCCGGGCGGTTCGCAGGAGCCCGCAGCCCCCTTCCCACCTCCGCAGCATCCAGCACGGCTCGGGGGGGGTGGCTGGCAGGACCACCAGCATCCCGAAGGATGTGGCCAGGGTGGCCCACCACCTCCGGGAGCTGCCTTTGCTGGGGACGGTGATGCTCGGCCACCCAGCCATCACCCACTGCAGCATCCCTGCAGCTGGGCCCAGGCATGGTTTGGATGCTGCTGGGGCACTGCCCTTCTGGTCCAGCCCTGGCACCCCTGGTTGCTGCCACCCCCAGACACCCCCCGAGCCCCTCTGCAGATTGGGGCAAGTTTCCTCCCTGCTTCTCTAGCTGCCTGCTGCTGGATTTGGGATGGGAAGGAACGGGCCCGAGCAATTTTTGGTGTTTCGGGACATGGGCGCTCACAGCAGCCATGGCCTCGTGAGCATCCCAATTTTTCCTGAATATAAAGGGAGCGAGCAGGCAGGCTACAGCCCCAGTGGGGACAGCCCAGCTGTGCCAGACCCTAAAGCACTGGAAAACACCGCACAAACACAGGAGATTTATGGCACATCCACCCTTGCCCCTGCATCCTCCTCGCCCCTCTCCCAGGGCTGGCAGCACGTTTCCTACCCGTTCCCGGTGGGAGCAAACACTTCGCTGAGCCCCAGGAGGCATGGGGGATGTGGGGTGCCAACCCTGACAGCTCTTCGCCCCCACCCGGTGCTGCCCCCCTGCAAACGTGTCCCCAGCCTCCGACCGCTGACGAACTCCAGGGTTGCCGCTCCCAGTGCCCCCGGGGACACAGCCCTGCCGAGAGCCGCACTCCACATGATTAAATACGTTAATAGGAAACCATCTGTCTTCGGAAGCATTGGCCACCCTATAAATTCCCGGCCTGACAGCAGCTCCCCGGCCGAGCGGGCGCTGTGCGGGACACGGGGGCAGGATGTAACCAGAGCCGGGGCAAATCAGACTTTCCACTCCGGGGGAAAAGCAGCAGCGGAGAGACGGTGCTGGGGGCAAGCGCCGTGTTTTGCCAAGGAGAAGCAACATCTGGAAATGTCCCAGGAAGGGGAGAGAATCAGTTCTTTTCACTTCAAATTCGTCATTTTGGTTTTTCTTTTTTTTCAAGATGGGTTTGACGGTGATGCTGGGCTTGCAAATCCTTGCTCTGAGGCTCATGGCTTGGCTATGTAGCACAGGGATTGTGGGCACCCAGGTGCTCCCAGTGTTAGAAGGATGGTCCTTGAGGTGGCAGCGTCCCGGAGCTGGGGATGGCAGGATGCAAGGATGGAGGGATATGTGGATGAAGGGATATGGGAATGGAGGGATGGAGGGATATATGGATGAAGGGATGTTGGAATGGAGGGATGGAGGGATATGTGGATGAAGGGATGTGGGAATGGAGGGATGGAGGGATATGTGGATGAAGGGATGTTGGAATGGAGGGATGGAGGGATATATGGATGAAGGGATGTTGGAATGGAGGGATGGAGGGATATGTGGATGAAGGGATGTTGGAATGGAGGGATGGAGGGATATGTGGATGAAGGGATGTTGGAATGGAGGGATGGAGGGATATGTGGATGAAGGGATGTGGGAATGGAGGGATGGAGAGACGAGGGGATGTGGGAATGGAGGGAGGTAGGGATGAAGGAATATAAGGATGGGGGATATGAGGATGAAGGGATGTGGGGATGGAGGGATGCAGGGATGGAGGAATGGACAGATTTAGGGATGGAGAGATACAGGGAGGGAGGGATATGAGGCTGAAGTGATATGGGGAAGAAAGGAAGGAAGAATGCAGGGATGAAGGGATACAGGAACGCAGAAAGCCCTGTGATGGTATTATAAGAGCACGACGCAGTTGTGAGTGAAGCCTGTCTGCACTTCAGCAGAAGTTCTGTCACTATTTTTTTGTTGTTTCCTTTTTTCCACAGACTTTCTGAAACATTTCAAAGTGACTAGAAGTTTCCTTGCTGGAAGCTCCTCACCCCTATTGTGCTCACAGCCATTCACTGTGGATCACCGTGAGAAACCTCTTTTCAGGAGGGAGCTGGATGCTGCGGCTGATCAATCAGTCAATCAATCACACGGTCAATCCATCACCTTGCTTACAGCCTGAGACAAGCAAGAGAATACCCATGCAGGGCTGAATTAATTACTCGTTTGGATGGGTACAAAGCTGGAGACCCCCAGACTGAGCCCAGATATGCACCCAGTTGACTGAAATGGGAATTTCACCTCCCTATTGTACAGCAGACAGCTGTGGAGACCTTTATTCCCAGCTCCACTGAGCTCAGGCTCACTGTTAGCACTTCCTCGGAGTGATGAGCTGTGATTTTTCTCTCCATCGATGCAAAGTTCTGCCTGGCCCTGCCCCATACCCAGCTCAGGGAGCATCCTCACCACAACAGAGCAGGCACGGGCTGTGCCCACAGTTTGGCAGCTCTTTCCAGCCTGACCAGCAGCTCCTTGGATCTCTTTGGGGAGGTACTGATCCCCTCCAGGTGTGCAAGCACTTACACGAGTGCGCGCACACATGAACATGCTCCTTTTCATTGAATATCAGTGCTGGGTGATTACCAAGACATGTTGTGTCTTCAAATCCAAAAAAACCCTAAGGCTAGCTGGTACTCTGCTTGCAATTCTACACAGTCAAAACTTTGTGATTTCCTTTGTTGGTCTGGAGGCAAGTCTCCTTTGAAATCATACACCTCCTCAGGCTTTTCCTTCTCAATACATAATGTCAACAAAATGTCTTTTGACAGTCACTTTCATGTTAAATTTACGAGGGGCTATGTAAGTTGGGTTTTTTGGAGGTTTTTTTTTTCAGATTGCCTCTGATAAAGGAGATCTGCCCGAGGATCTGCCTCCCATAGGAGTCTGTGCTCCCTCTGCTTGGTGGAGACCATCCCTCCCTCCACCGGGCAGGGTGCCTGTGGCAGTGCAGCACCCTGGGACACACAGCCCAAGGGCTGGCAGGGGGCTGGAGGAGGTTGGGTGTCTGTGCCATGCCCAGCAGCTGAGGCTCATAGCTGGCCACCCAGCCAGCCCAGTCTGAGGTCTGAGAGTGTTGCGATGTCCAACTCGTGTTGGCAGGGTTGGTTTGGAACCACAGCACAGGGGGAAGACTCCAACCCAACCATCACCCCATGGATGGCCAAGGCCATAGGAGGCAGGAGGTGATGGGGTTTCAAGGGACACTTCTCCTGCTCCTCTGACAGCCTTCAAGTCTACATCAGCAAGATGCCATGGGCAGATGCCACCCTCCAAACACAATGACCACGGTGCCAACTGGGCGCAGAGCTGCCCCCTTCCTTCCTTGCTTGCTCAGTGCTCTGGGGAGGAGGGCAGACCTGAACCTCAGTGTGGGGTGGGATTTTCTTCCTCCAGCCCTCCAAGAGCCCACGCAAGACCATGCTCACATGCATGTGCCCAAGCACAGAGTGGTGAGCCAGGTTCTCACTGGCCAAGCCAAGAGCACCCATTGCATTTGCCCCTGTGGGTCCAACACCAGGGAGAGACTCGCCACTGACTTCACCCTGGGCTGGAGCTGGTCCAGTGGTTTAGATAAGCGTTCGGGAAGGGATCTGGGAGCAGCAGTTTGGCCCCGTATCCCATCCTGACCGGAGGTGCTGCGCAATGCCAGCGGCCCGTCCCCAACGCTGTGATTTTCCAAGCAAGCGTCGCACCCCTCGCAGATGTTGTGGAGGCAGCTGGAGGCTCACATGACGTTGACTCCTTGTTTCCAGCTGCTGCAGCTCATTAAAAGGAGCTACGGTACATTTAATCCTTTCCTAATGTCACTTTTCCCTTGAAGCTGTTGAGGCAGTGATGATCACAAGTGTTATGTGACCGTGAGCAGGGCGGGAGAGTGGTCCACAGCCTCTGCTTGGGACTGGAGACATGGAACCGAAAAGACCACATTCTCACAGGGATGCACAGGTACAAGCTGCCCAGGAGGTTGGAAATAAGATGTTCCCAGCTGCCCGAGCCATGAAATTCCAGCACAGCTCCCATAGCTGTGGTGGGAGCCAGTGTTTTAACTCTTCTTCTAACAGGGCCTGGTGAAGTTTTGTGGGAGTGATGTGAATGCCAGTGGTGGCAGACCTGAAGGACCCTGCGGGTGCCTTTTCCTCCATGTTCAGCTTTGAGCCGCCTTCTGAGATCTGCATGTTGGCCTTCTGCTGTGGGATGGACCAGCCCCATTCCTGCTGTGAATCACAGCCCCTGTGATTGCCCAAAGGCTGGTGGGGTGTACCTGGGAGCGGGGACTCTCCAAGGGTGGCCTTGCATTGCCCCATTTCATCTAGGCATGGGCAGGCAAAAATTAAAGGAGGTCCACCTAGTGCCTGGATATGTTCCTGTGCAACCTGCTCTAGGTGGACCTGCTTTGGCAGGGGGGTTGAACTAGATGGTCTCCAGAGGTCCCTTCCAAACTCATGTGATTCTGTGATTCTGTGATTAAAGCCTTTGGCCTTCAGGCAGAAGGAAAACAAATTTTTTTTAGGGCAGGACTTTTCTGACCACCAGCAAATGATGTTGGGACAGGAGCACCAAACTCATCCGAGAGGCCAATTTTCCCATCCCTGGCTCTTGGTGGAAGATTCTGGCTCAAATTTAGAAATTTCACCCCAAAGTCCAAGCCTGTAAGTAGTGAAGAGTCAGCTGAAGCCTGGAAAGGATCTGCCAGGGGGTGGGATGGGATGGGGAGGCAAAGGAGGGGTCCCAAATGTGGGACATGGGTACAGGGCAGTGGGGGGCCCAGAGAGCACCACGGAGGTTGCAGGGGGAGGTTTGCGTGGGGGTGGGGGGTGAGTGTGCACATACCCATGGGGTGCACAGGGAACGACCGGGGGCATTGAATTGTCCCAAATGCTCCCAACAATGCATAACACGGCAGTGGGGGCTCGGCACCGCGATGGCACCATGCAAGGTGGATGGAGACTCTACCCCAGGGGAAGGAACGTTTTCAAGTGAATGTTTTCTACTATTTCCTACGAAGTTTCTATTTTCCCGGACTGAAGCCATAACCTTTGCGTGTGTTTTTTTCCAAGTGAGACACAGAAGCAGGAACAGTCTTGAAAGGCTCAGACAGCCTGTGGGACTGGGGTGGGTTGTTTTTTTTTTTTGGTGGTTTTTGGGGGTTTTTTGGTGTTTGTTTTTCCTTGAGACTCTTCCAGATTGTTCCAGAGCAGAGACCTGACTGCCCATCTCCCTTCTCCGAGCTGCTCCTGGAAGGTATTACTCATTCTCACATACCACGGCGTGCATCCACCTCTGTGCTGGGCTGTCTCTGTGCTCTGGGAAAGCCACAACCTGCAGCCAAGCTGCTTCGGGTCCCTGCACGTCCCGGGGAGCCCTGGGGATTGCTAAGAGTGGAGGTTTTTTTCCCTTTCCTGCTCTTACATCCAGCCTCTATCTCACCAGCCAGGAACAAAAGGGCCCACCCAGGCAACACCTTGAGCCCAAATGACTTTGGGAAAGTCCAGATCTGGTTTTGAAACTGCGGAAGTGGGTTTCCAGGGGAAAACCATGCAAAGTTATATCAATCCAATCACCTGTTTTTATTTAAGCCTCTGAGTTGAAATCATCCACCTAAGATAATCATTTCCAAGCCAATCTGGATTCGATTCAGATAAGACAAGGATTGACTGGCAGGTTTGTAAACCTTTTCCCCACACTGTTATTATTTCCCCCCCCCGCCTTTCACTGTGGTCTCTTCTGCATCTCTGAATGGGACCAGGAAGGGATGGGGTGGAAGCAAGAGCTCTGGCCATGAAAATGAGAAGCACCCCTTCCTCATCCTCCAGCCTCCCGGCATGGGAGAGCATGAATGCATTTCATCTAAACAATGCAGTTTTGGACCATTTCCCCAAATTGATTCGGACCTCTGAGAAGTAAGAGGAGCCAGGCAGGGTCCCCATGCCAAGGTCGACATTGTTCCACCACTTGTACCGAGGCCAGCTTTGGCCCATGCTCTTTTGAGATTTACCCCTCGTTGACTGAGAGCGGTGGTGACACCGACACAGCTCTTGGCGAGGAAGGTGCTTTCTCTCCTGTGCAGCTACGAGCAAAGGAAATAAAGCAACATCTCTCCCAGAACTGGCTGCACCCAAAGTCTCCCACTAATTTCTTTCCCCATCGCTGTAACCCTTTTGCTCTCGTATCATGGAAGTTCGGGCTCGCAGACACACCAGTTTAAGTGTTTGCCAAGAAAACACCACAAATTTCAGCAGGATGCTACAGGGTGGTGGTGGGAGCTGAGAGACGCCAAGACTTGAGACCGCTTGACACTCCCCGCCGAGGGGAAGGGATGAAATATGGAGGGTTCAAGCTCCCTGGACAAAACAGTGCTCAAAAAGTCCAATAAAAATCACTGTGAAAAGAATTATGATGGGATGCCGGGCCCATCAGATTGCTCAGCTTTGCTCACCCTCCGCTGGGCTTTCACGAGGAGGCGGTGCGAGCGGCTCCTGGTGAGATGGATTGGTCCCCGGTTGCCCTGCCGGGCAGGAGCAGGGAGATCTGGCCCTCCAGCAATGCAGGGATCCAAGAGACTCTCTTGAGTCATTTCCCATGGCTCGCAGGCTGTCAGGACGCCCAGCTCACTTCCAGCCCACAGATAACCCTCTCCCAGCCTCCAGCAAGGCATCCCTTTGCATAAGGGAGCTCTCTGACCCTGGTGGGATGTTCTCGGTTACAAACTTTATGCAAACACAGTTGAGGATGGGCAGATCCCTAAATAACCCTCCTCTCCATGACAAGGATGCAGAGTTATGGACTCGCTCCTTCCCTGTTGGGGGAAGGGCTTGGGAATGGAGGCTGCAACCTTGCCAGGAGCTCCAGGGTGAGATGATCCCTTTGTAGCAAGGCTGGAAAGTATTGCAGACACCTACCCAAAGCCTTGGTCAAAGGAGGGGCAGGTCCTGACCAACGCACCTCTGATCCCTACAGCCATCCCCATCCAGGACACAAACAGGAAGCACCTCGCTCTCCCCACTGGCTCCAGAGGGACCTGCTCTTCACCAAAGTGTCCTCGTTCAGTGCCTAAAATCGTCTCCACATCCCCTTGTCCTGCTCAAGGGTCCTGTGCAGGCTCTATGCCTTTGTTGTGCTCACCCTGGTCCTGCTCACTGGCCAGCCGAGGGGCCATCGGGGCAAACAGCCCAGCACTAGCCCACCCAGCGCAGTGCTTGGTGCCCAGCTGGTGGCTGTGACTCGCAGCCCGGGGCTACCATGTGTCACACTGCCACAGCACATCAGCTCAGGGCGGGCACTGACGAGGGCTGTGGCCAGCGAAGGTGGCACGTGGAATTTGGGATGGCCGAATGCAGCTGCCCCAGTTGGCATTTTCCCAGGACAGTGCAGGGAGTTCACAGAAAGGAGCTGTTTCCCACTCCATGCTGGTATCCCTGTGGAACATGCTGGTGGGAGAGGTGTCACCCCCAAGCCAGCCCTCA
The DNA here is from genome assembly GCA_003697955.1 of Calidris pygmaea. Lineage (NCBI taxonomy): Eukaryota > Metazoa > Chordata > Aves > Charadriiformes > Scolopacidae > Calidris > Calidris pygmaea. Next base: position 260,291 of record QJSC01024989.1, read on the forward strand.
CCCCTGAACAGTGAGGGCAGCAGGGGCTTCGGCAGCCCTTTCCTTTCATCGGGGATGTCACCTGATGGATGTGGGTATGTGCTGCTTCCTCCAAGCCCTCTCGTGGTCATGGTCTGGGAAGATGCGAGAAGACATGGGGACTGGCAGGGAAAAGACTGTGAAAAATAGAGAATATCCTCAGAAAGGCCCTTTTGGACTCATGAATCCTCATGGACTCATGTCTCCAGATAAACTAGCTCCTAACAGCAGCAAAACAGCATTGGGAGATGGCTGTGGCCAGTTCAAACTCAGGGACACTGCTCAAGTGTCACCTCTTGCTGCCAGCTCCAAGGATGGTAGGCGGCTTAGCAGGGCAGACTGCATGCAAAGCTGACCTAAAGGATGTGTCTCACCACGATGAGGGGACAAAGCAATCATTTACCCACTCAAAATTCTCCCTGTGCCCTGCAACCTGGCCTTGAGCAGGGCAGGGGATGGCACGAGCCGGGTCCTGCCTTAGGTAAGGGTTGGAGCAGCTGCATTGGTTGGGATGTGCCCTGGCCCCTGGCAAGAAGCAGCCCAAGGAAAGGAGATCCCACTGAGGACCAGGTTCTTGCTGGGAGGTCCCCAGTGTGAGTGCCAGGGCTGCTTCTGCTTCTGAGGTCAGTGATGGTGTGAAGAGACTCCAGCACAGAGAGACTATAGCTCCACACACAGGGCTTTTTCTCAGGAACTAAGCTCCTTGCAGAAAGGCCTGTGAGAAAACATCTCACATGTGGCCAGCAGGACTGGGGCAGCAACTATCCCCCTGTCCTGAGCACTGGTGAGTCCCTACCTTGAGGGCTGGGTCCAGTTTTGGGCCCCTCACAAGAGGACAGACATTGAGGGGCTGGAGCGGGTCCAGAGAAGGGCAACGGAGCTGGTGAGGGGTCTGGAGCACAAGTCTTGTGAGGAGAGGCTGAGGGAGCTGGGGGTGTTCAGCCTGAAGAAAAGGAGGCTGAGGGGAGACCTTCTGGCTCTCTCCAACTGCCTGAAAGGAGGGTGTAGCCAGGGGGGGTCGGTCTCTTCTCCCAAGGAACAGGCCATGGGACAAGAGGAAATGGACTCAAGTTGTACCAGGGGAGGTTTAAGATGGATATTAGGAACAACTTTACACTGAAAGGGTTATTAAACATTAGAACAGGCTGCCCAAGGCAGTGGTGGAGTCCCCATCCCTGGAGGTATTTAAAAGCTGGGTAGATGTGGCGCTTACGGACATGGGTTAGTGGTGGTTTTTGTCAGTGTTAGGTTAATGGTTGGACTTCATGATCTTAAAGTTCTTTTCCAACCAAAATGATTCTATGATTCTATGACCTCTGCATCTCCTTGGCTGCCAAACATTCCCATTGTTGACAGAGCTGGTGATAAACCCGGTGGCACCGTGGTGTGAAAGGTCTGCTCTGCCATCCCTGCCACAGGCTGGGAACAGAGCGGGGTTGGGAGGCTGTGGAGGGAGGAACAGATGGATCCTGGTGTGGAGTTTAAAATCTCAGTGTTCCCAGGCCATGAGACAGAACATTTTAGTCTTCAAGTTCCTGCTAAATAGCAGGAGCCTGTGAGAAATCTGGTGTTTAATCTGTTGAGCTTTTGTATTTAAGCAATGCTTGGGTGGATGGAGAATGGAAGCATTGCCCTGCAGGGTTCCAAGGGCTGAGTAGTGCTCGGCTGCCCCCTCAACATGCTCAGTTTGGAAATCGAGATGCCAAGTGCCAAAAGGTCAATCAGTAAATCTGGCAGGAGAAGATGCTCAGTTTAACAAGGTGACACCATGGAGCAGAGCTCACCCCAGCAGGATCCAGGTAAACCCTTCAGATCCTGCTCTGCTGCCGCAGAGGGGACCGGTTGGGACTGGGATTCTTCTGCCCTGCGTGCTCAGCACTGCAGTGGGCACAGTTTTCTGGAGGTCCTACTGATCCTTAAACCACTGGCTGATATGCTCTATCTGCCTATAAATCTTCCATATATCAGCAGCACAGTCCCTGTGGATGGGAAAAACCCTCCCATCTTAAAGTTCTGGATAGACTCTGGGCTTCTTTTTTAGCAAGGGGTGAAACAGGGAGTTACAGACATGAATTTACCTCCCAAGGAACGAGGTGGGGAGAGGTCAGCCCCCTCTGCCCCATGCTTCCAGCACATTCTCCTGGCCCTGCTGGGATGCTCCTATAACACTGCACCAATCCGTGGTGTTGGGATACATGAAAGAGATGTATCTGAGATGTGAGGCTGCAGGAAGTGCCAAATGTCACCATGCTTGTGGGAAGACTTGAGATGTCCCAGGGTCTTGGCCAAGGCAGGGTCATCACCACACTGGGTCCCCTTGAATCCAGGACTAGATGGGAGGTTTACCGGGAGCTTTGGGGAGGAGCTCTCAGTGGCTGAAAGAAGATGATGAGATGCACTATGGCATGTAATTAAAACTCCTGAGGAGTTGGGGAAGAAGATTTCTCCTGATGGAAGCGGGTAACAGAGGCTGGAATTCTCAGGAAACAGTGCCTAAGGAAAGAAGACCTACTCCTGCTTGGTTTTGGGTTAGGTGGGATGGTCTCAGTTCCTAACAGCCCAATACTTCACTGTGAGGGACTCACCAAACCTCACATCTCATCTTGGCACCTAATTTATAAGGCATAGCAGCAAAAGGGCTGGTCACCAGCACCTAAGCTGGAGGCATGCTGACTGGGACGGGTTTTTGGTGTCTCTTCATGCTCCTCTCAGCCCTTGTAGGTCAGTGGAGACACTTTAAGAAGCACACGCGAAGCAACAGGCACAAACCTGGGGCTGCAAGATGTTTCCTGCTCACACCAGCCTAAGAAAAGACACTAAACCACAGAGTTGCTTCTGTTGTGTTTACAGGCGGCAAAACTTGTCCTTTAAACCAGTCCTACAGAAATCCCTGAGCTTCACCTTCCCATGACACTGGGAACCCAAGGCCTTGCCCCTTTGCTCCCTGGGTTTCCCATCCCGGGAAGAGCTCCTGAGCACACAGCAACACCCGCCGCCCGCACGAAAAGCCCTGCCATGGGGCCAGCCCTGGCTCCGAGTTCAATTCAAGGTGACATCCATCACTTTTAGTACAAAATCCTTAATTTATGAGCCCTCCTGCACTGGTGAGACGAAAGTAAACAGCCTTTACACCCTGTGTCTGTCACAGCTGTGGTGCTGTTCAAACACCCCGCAGGCAGCGGGACGGGACAAGTCACCCTTTCCCGGGACCCTCTGGCTCCTGCTGTCACCCTCTGCTCACACCTGGGTGACTCCCAGGGAGATGGGGACATGAAAGTCCCTTGGTGACGTGGAGGGGGCGGGTGTGGATCCCCCTGGGGGTGTAAATCAGGAGGGGAGGATGGTGGGGTGCTGGTGGAGTTGTGGTGGTAGAGGTGGGGCGTGCAAAGAGACACATCGAGCCCTGGGTGGGCACGGCACAGGTTGTGTTTGGCCAAGGACGAGGAGAGGGCAAACGGGAGGACACTCGCAGTGTGATGTGCCGGAGCTTTCTCAGGATGATCCTCTTTATGGCATTTTGCACAAAAGTGGAGACCCAAGCCCATCGGGGCCACGCTGCTGTCCCCAGGCTGCAGCCACCACTGCAGGACCTTTTACTGCAGAACCTCTTGCTGCAGGACATCCCACTCCAAGTTACGACGCTTCCCCTGCTCTCACAGCCATCAGCCTTGAGACACTCTGAGCACAACTGTCCCCACCAGTGCCACCAACCACAGCTGTGTCCCACCCCAAGGGCCCACAGAGCTGGACGTGAGACACGTTGCTGTTAATGTACACAGGTCACAGCAGCACCTAAGATCGTTTAGCACAAAAAATACACAGATCGAAGCAAATAAAAGGAAATGCTCATACACAGCAGTAAGCAGCACTTAGATGTTTTGTGCTCTTTTGGGGAATTTTTGGCTTTCCAGTCCTCTTCCACCAGGTAAAAACCCAGCTGGGCTGTTCTCTTACCCTCTTCAGACTCTTCTACTTCAGTAGGTAACCACCAAACTTTAATAATCAACCAGCAGCAATCTCGAGTCCTTACCTCTTTTCCGTCAAGCATCAGTCTCACTTTGGGTAATAACCACTCTGTGCTTACAGAATTAGCACCTCTGGGAAAAATCTTTCTGCATCTTCCCTATACTCCCATGTGCTCCCAGAAACACCCATCTCCTGGGATGTTGCACACTTGTTTCCAACTCTTGGATGTTTTGAGCATAAAAAGAATCCATTTGTCTCAGTACAGGCAACAGAAATAATGTAGTAGTTGAACGCGTTTTTTAACTTAAGCAGACAATTGCTCAAAAGACTTTTACCATCCAGATGCTTTAAAAGAAGAGACAACATACCTGCAGGCTCTTCCGTGCTGCTGGCAGCGGTGGTGGGGGGAGCGGCAGGGATCTCTGTGCAGGACAGCAAAAAGCAGGCAGGAAAGCAGAGGAGATAAAAGAAGAAGGGGTTATTCCAGATCCCGGAGAGCCTGGCCCCTGCACACACCACATTTCCCCTTCCCAACCACGTCTACCAGTAAGAGATGTTTCCCAACCATGTCCTCCAGCAAGGAACCTTGCAAGAGCCCCAGAAACCAGCACACTAGGACCATACCCCCTGGGGAACTGCGCCTCCCAGAAGGGTGTGGGAAAGGGTTTTTTTAAACCAAAAATTTTGGTGTGTGGCTAAAGGGAGAAACAGCATGGTCTGATGATGCCAGGTTGCTCCAGAAAACAGGCTACGGCCAGCCAGGTAATTGATGGGGTGCCCCAGCCAGCAGTCACTGTGGTGCCCAGACACAGCCCCTGCCATTCTAGGACTCAGTTGGTGGCCCAGGGTGGGGGGTGCTCCTGCAGGGTGTTGGAAGGTGCAGAAGGTGCGGCCCTGGTGGGCAATGGGACCACTGCTGCCTCTCCCTGTCCTTGGGTTGTCCCTCCCTTCCACCCGCTGTCTCCATCCTACATCCATACAGCAGCGCTGCCTGCATCCTGCTCCGGTCGTGTGGGGCAGGACGGAGGGATGGCCTCTGTCCGCTGGGACACGAGTGTTACCTCCCACATTTAAAGGAAATGCAAACGTATCTGGTGCCAGGGAATGGTCCCTGGTTTTGATTCAAGGCTGGCTTTGTATGCGCAGCTGAAACCCCATAATGCTCAGGATCTTCATGCCCAAGTCTGCCCATGTTCATTGATGAGAAGAAGGATGGACTGCAGGTGGAGCACATCATATGGTCCCAGCTTTGGCACCACCATGTCCTTCTCCCAGTGCACATACACAGCTCTCATTGCTGACATCTCTGGTGCATTTGGGGCACAGTGAGGCAATTTGGGAATCCTGGTGGGGAACACCCTACCAGGCCATTTTGAAAGTGGAATTTTGGCATGAACCAGGGGTCAGCATCTGCCTCCTTTGCTCAGGAACCTTTCTGGCCACAGAGGCAGGGTTTGCTGGGGTCTGTCTGTGTTGCAGTGACCGCAGCTCAGAGGGCTGCAGATGACTTTTTGAGTCGGCCACCCTCGTGCAGACACAGCCCACTGGTGTCTTGTTTGCTCCCCATGAGGTGGTCTTTTTGCGTTGCTGTAAGTCTTTGAGACAAGAAAAAATGTAAGCAATGGTAAACCAGAGAGTAACTGTGCTCTTGCAGACAACGTGGATCCTCTCCAGGGATGGAGAGCAAGTGCCCTCCACTACACATGTATAAAATATGTGGGAACCACACTCGCCCCACGCGTAGGACATGCTGACTGGCATTTTTCAAGGATGAAAATGTGCTGCTTTGGGTTTTTTGAGGATGAGAAAATCGTGAGTTGCTCATACTCTCACTTTAATGGCTTTAGCATTGTACGTGTAGATCGAACCCCCAACAACTGCACAGCGTGTTGGTAGCCAGGCCAGAGAGTTACTTCAAAAAACGTCTTAATCCAAAGACTTAATGTCTTAACCCCCTTGGAAAGGGTTTTTTTCTGTGACAGAGAGGTGAGGGGCTCTCATGGGGACTGGGTTGCAGGGGGAGTGCAGGGCAACCCTGAGAAGGCTGGTTCAGCTGCTGGTGTGAGCACAGACTGGCTCCAAACGCCTGCTTGGATTGTTTTGAAATTCTCTGTCTTTATTTAGTGCAATGAATCCCAAGGGAGGTGATGCAAGGAACAATTTACCCTCTGATTTACCATGGCCCTGGGGAATGATGATAAACCTTTGAGCATATTTGCTGCAAGGCATACCGGAGCCATGACTGTAGCATCTTGGGGAAACAAGCATCTGGTTTGAGCTCTTGCCGTCCCATTGCGACACAGGGAAACATGAATCTCAAGTGACCAAAAACCACCCTGGAATGTATGTTTTCTTTAGCAGGAGAAGGTGGAGAAAGGGTATCTGACCCATAACTTGGCAATGGCCGTCCTGAGAGGCAGATGCTGTGAGGGACCAGTGGAGGAGCAGACAGGGGGTTCCTGATGAAGACTTGATTCCTTCAACCTTCGCTTTTCCTTTCCCATTGGGCTTTCCCCTTCCCCCTGCTTTTAGCAGCAGGGAGTCAACCTCGAGGAGAGCAGCACCTCCTTCCCAGCCTGTTCCACACACCATAATTTTGATGCTTGGTTTCGTTAGGGGCAGGTGGAGATGTCCGTCTCAAGGTGCACGAGCTACTGGATGAGCCAACAGCAGCAAAAACATCAGGGGGCAGTGGGAAGCCGAAGCGTGCCCTGCCTGGGCAGTGAGTGCTCACAGGGACTGCGTGGGGACGGGGATGTTTGCAGAGGAAATCACAGAGTCATAGAATCATCTCGGTTGGAAGGGAGCTTTAACACGGGGTCCAAATTCTGCATGGGAGAGACTCTGGGAGCCGTACCTGGTGCTTGCTGCTGTTATTTGAGGAGCAGAGGATGGGAGCAGCCTTGGGAAAGCAAACTGAAATGCAAACCCAAGGAAGCAAATGGTAAACCAGGCCACATTTCTGGGTGGGTTGTGTGAGTGTAAGATCCCCTTTAGCAATCCAGGGGCTATCAGCTGCTTTACTGTGATGGCAGCTTCATCAAACCTCTGATTTGATCTCTGTGCCAGTGCAGCACAGCCTGATTTTGGAGAGAAAAAATCTACTTGAAGTCATTTACCTTAGCATTCAGACCTGATCTGGTCCCTCAAAGTAAATGTGCTTTTGGGGCACCTTGGCTCTGCGGAGCAAAATCTGATTACCAACAAATTGGGCTCTGGATGCACTCACACAACCTATCCAACTTGGCAGATGAGTTACTTGGAAGGCAGGGGTGAATTTTGGACTGTACGCCCTACAGTGGGCAGCGCGGCTGGCAGGGGTACCCAGGCAGCTCCATCCCACAAGCACTGCCCGTTGGCACGTATGTGGTGGGGTTAGTAGCCGCCCAAACTGGGCAGTGGCTCCTAGGGGTTTAAAAGGTTAATATCTCTAATCTACAGACATCAAAAGAGCGATCCACCTACTTATGCAGGGGGCAATGGGAGACCGACTTTGCTGGTAGCCTTTGGCGCATCGATTGCACGTGATGCCGGTGACACCGTCCTTACAGGGACATTGGCCTGTGGTTTGGTTACAGGTTTGGCCGGCGGCGCCCACGGGATGGCAATCACACTCTGTGGGGGGAACACACAACAAGAAGGTCAGGGGGAGAGGGGAACGGGCACCGGAGGGGTCAGCGGGGAGCGGAGTGAGCTGCTGGCAGCTTTCGGGGCACCGGCTCCACCTTCTCCACAGCTGGTGCTGGACCTCCAACAAACGTCCCATCCAGCCAGCAACCGCACCGACCTGAAATAGAGGTGGCAGAGGGGGTGCATGTGGCCGTGACATGGGCTCAGAGGACATGGCAGTGGGAAGGGGATGCCCCAGGCACAGCCGGTCCTGCTGCGGAGACGGGGCTGCAGCCGGGACATCCCCCCTTGGGCAGAGTGCTCTTTGCTCTGCAGAGCCAGGGAGGCAGGATCCTGCTCGAGGAAACCCACCCATAGACACTGCAGCCACCTCCTCCCACAGACGCTGTGGTCAAGGAAGGATTTGCAGGAGCTGAAGAAGAGGGGAGCAGGAAAGGCAGCACCTCTGGAGTGACCCCGGGAGCTGCAGCAACCCACCCCAGCCGCCTTCAACCCTCCCTGGAGCAGCGGCGGGGCTGTAAGGAAGAGGTAAAAAAAAATCAAGGGAACATTTCATCACCCTTTCAGGCAGGAAGCAATTGCTTTCAGAGACGTTGGGAATTCATTTCACGTGCGTTAGAGGGAAAAAAACCCCAACAATCCAACACCCTCCTTTCAGTGCTTTTCCTTTCGCTCCAGCCCTTCCCTGCTGAGCAGCATCCCTGGCAGCTGGCACTGCGGGCGCAGGAAGGAAATGCCCTTGTGGGATGCAGGCAGGCTGGAGGACCTGCTGTTCCCGGCCAGATGGATGGAGGCTTGACAGCAGAGCCGGGCAGATGTGAAGGGTTTGGCAGGGGATGTAAATACTGCACTTGAAATCATTCACCATCTCATTTCCCACAGTGGGACTTACCGGCGCAGCTGTTTGT
>QJSC01024989.1:268912-332445 GCA_003697955.1 Calidris pygmaea
GCCAGCCAAACCCCTCCCTGGGGATCCTGCTCTCCTTCTGCCCCTCGGCAGAGTTGCCTGCCAGAAGGAGGGTTTTGGGGAAAACCTGCCCCACTGCACAAAATCTGTCTGTGGGTCAGGACCAGCACAAGTGTCTTCACGGGCCCCAGTGGCTGGGCTTGGCTTTCAAATACCCCCAAATCCCCCCAGTTGAGCGTATCACCCTCCCATGAGGGTTTGTGATGGACCCTACGATGCTTCTTGGTTCATCTTGCACCCCCTGGCTCTGAGACACCCTAAATCCACCTCACTTGAGGAAGGCACATCCCATCCCATGTTTATTTGTGTTGGGTTTTCAGGTATTGGTGTTTGGCCAAAGCCTCCCTCCAACCCGCCCCAGCACCATCCTGCTCCCTGCACCAGCAGTCCCCAGTTTGACCATTGTGGTCACTGGGCAGCAGGTCCCAGGCTGGTCGCCCTCCCAGTGGGGTCTGAGTCACGCCTGGAGCCACCCCTGCACTGGGATGTCCCCTTGTCCCTGCGTGGGGCATCCCACCCCAGAGCACAAGCAAACCCTCCATCCCCTGCCTGCACCAGCACTGGATGGGAAGAGACAGAGCCTTGCCAAAAAAATAATGATTTTTCATATGGGAAGGTGAAAAAAACCAATAACAAAGCTTTTGCTTCTTTTCTGCTCCTTCCCCAACACTTCTGATTTGTTTTTTTTTTTTAACAAAAGTCCTACTCTCACCCCTCTCCCTGCTTTGAGCTGCCTCTAGGAACCAGCCACTTGCAAACGTGCCGGTAGCAGAAAAATTGCTTTTTATAAAACCCCATTCCTATTGGAAAAGTAAGTTTTAACATTAAATCAGCGAGGCTGGTGATGAGCAACGTTGGGGTGGGAAAACCGCTCGCTGCAGCCCCAAGGGTCGGCTTCAGTATTGCTGGGGGAGAGGAAATGAAAATGCATTAAAGGAAGAGCCTGAAGAAGGAAGAGAGTTAAAGAAGAGCAGAGAGGCAGGAGTTAATAGGAAAAGAAGCGAATCAGGGAAGGGTTACACAAGAAGAGGCAAAGGGCAGGAGGATGGGGAGGAACATGCCTCATGTTTCAGGCATCCCCTCTGGGGCTGCGTGTGCTGGTTTCAGGCATGGCCTGCAAACCCCCAGCCTGTGAGTAATCCTCCCCCACGCGAACGCGTCGCGCTGATTTCAGTGGGACCGCTTGGAGGAGAGAAGGGGGAGAAAACAAACAAACAAAAAAAATTAAAAAAAAAAAAAGAGGGAAAAAAAAGAAAAAAAAAGCCTTCGTGATGAGTAAGATTTACAGAATCAGGCTCTTGGAGGACGGGCTGCAGAGCACAGAGCGCTCTTTTGGACACCACATAAATAAATAGCGATGCTGCTGCCGCCGCTTCCTTCCCTCATGAGGTAATGCCTCGGCACAGCTTGTCCAAAGCTGCCGGGGTTATTTTTACAGCCGTATCTGTCTGACGTTGTCTGCTCCCTCCCCAGGCTGGGCTCCTGGAAGGGCTCTGCAGCACGGGGGTTAGCCGTGTCCCCATGGGCATGTGTGATGTGCCCAAGGGTACAGAGTAGACAAGTGGCAGAGGAGCTGGGAATCACTGGCCCTCCCGAGGACCTCACCAGCAGAAACCCCCAGGTGATCGCTGATCACCTTGACACTCCCTGGGGTAAATCCTCTCCGGGTGCAGGGATGTGCCTCCTGCCACCATGTCCCCAGCTCTCCGTGTCAGCGCAGCACCCTGTGGGTTGGGGACGATGGCCTCGGGCGGCACCACTCCTGCTCCTTGAATGCCTGACCTTGCTTTGACTTTTCAGTCTTCCAGAAAACTCTCCGAATCAGCAGCAACTCGACCCTCCTGGTGCGGGGAGGCAGGAGGTGGTCGGAGCAGTGTCTGCAGATGTACATTTGCTGTCCCTGTCCCGGAGGAACTGAACCAGTGCCAGCAATTAGGAGCAATTAAAGGCAATTTGCAGTTCTCTGGCCAGGGCAAACACTTGCAGCCGGCGATTCCGGGCTCTCCTCCATTCCCAGTCATGGAGTAACTGGGCTGCTGGTGGTTAATGCTGGTTTTTCCAGCACAGTTCAAATTCCTTTGGGTTGTAACCCCGAATTAAGGGAAGAGTCTGCTCTCAGGTCGCAATGGGGGTGTGATTGTGCAAGCACCCCTTTGGCATCCCCGCTGCCTTTCTGATAGGAACCTTTTGATTCACAGAACATGTCTTCATGCCCGGACTTCCCTGGGTGAGAGCATTTGTTGGTCACCTACAGCGATGCGGAACATCAGCAGCCCTCTCTCTGCCACCAGAGCTGAGAAAACCTCACCCATCAGGAAAGGAAGGTGCCTGGGACATCGTTAGGGATAATAAGGGGGATAACAAGCTAATTTATCCTCTGTATCCTCATGCCCTGCTTAGAAGGGTCACCGCACAGAGGAGGGTGCAATGGTGCAGTGAGAGAGATGCGAGAGGAGTGACCAGGAATGATGTTGGTGCAAGAAAACGATGTGTCTTGAGTCTGTTAGTTCACACAGCACCAGGGGGAAGGGAAATAACTGGAGGATTTAGTTCTTTCAGAAAGTCTTTAAGAAAAACCTTTGATGAGTGTCTGTGGCAGAGATGATCAGGAATTACTAGTGCAAATGAAGTTATTTCTTGCTGAGAAAGTTGGCTGGGGAGGAGAACACAAGGAGCAGGAATATATGGCGAGGCTTTAATGGGGAATGAGGGTAGCAATGGGGCTGCCTCTGCCCCCAAAAGCTGATTTTTCCTTGTATAATAGCCAGGACCTGGAAAGCAGGGAGCTAACGGCATGTCTAGATGACCACCTTCAGCTTGGCTAGTCCAGAGGTGAGGAGACCATGTAGGTCTTCTGTGAGAGCGACCTGAAGTGGGTGAGGAGGTGGCAGACAAAAACCAGTGCGTGGAAGGATGTGTAATTGGAAGGGGGGAACAGGATGGCTCATAGAGGCTGAAGGGTCCCAATTAACCGCAACCACTCCAGAAAAAGATCTAGGAGTCAATGAAACATCTGGCTGATTGCGACGCAGCTCAGAAGAGCAACAAGATAGTAGGTTGTGTTATGAAAAGGGGGGTAGGAGAGCATCACTCGATATAATATCATGGCACCATAGAAATCAATAGGACGTCCTCAGCTGGGAAACCGGAGTGAAAGGCGTGGAGAGGCACCCATCTGAGGGCGACGGAAAAGATTAGAGAGGCCTTTGCCAAGAGACGGTGGAGGGGTGCCAAGTAACGCGGAGCAGCGGGAAGGTCAGACAGGTGCTCCTCTCCACTGCTCCTTAAAACACAGGGACAAAGGGACATTCAGCGCCTTCAAAAGGCAACCTTTTTCAGCGATAAAAGGAAATGCTTCTTTGCACCGCACGTAATTAACTCGTAGAGCTCATGCTACGAGACACCATGGCAAAGGCCCAACAGGATTAGATAGGCCTGTGAATGAGAACATCTGTAGTTACATTAGCTGGGATTAATATATATACGGATATAAGCACTCCAAGCCAGCTACTAACTGCCTGCAGTTCGGAAGAGATTTCCCCTGGGGGCATGCTGTTGCAAAACTGTCTGTCATAGAGTTTTATATCTCTCTCTGAAGCTTCCAACACAAACCACTATTATATGCACGAATCTGCTGAGGCAGAGTAGGGTCCGCTCGAGCGCGGGGCCACGCCGCATCTCTGGGCTTCGGGCTGAGATTTGGCGGGTTTGGGATGGAGAAATACCTGAAAGCAAATCTTAGGGCCATGCACAAAAGGGTGCAAAATGCCCCGGGAAAGTGGTTGAACTTGCTGGGACGTCTCCGGCCCACCGAAGGCTGACAAATAGCATGACAAAAATGCAAATATTTTTCCACGCCTGAATTTTGGTGGGAGGTGTTCCCAGCTGCTAATCTTCCCCCCGACACACGTGTGTCGAAAGGTAAACAGAGGGATAAATCTCCAGGCTTAGCTCTCTTCAAGTGTGACGGTTTTTGAGAAGGTACCTGAAAGGACCTGCACTTTTGGAGAATTAGCATCTTCCTGTTTGGGAGGGAAGCTCTTTCTTGGGGCAGGTTTTCAGAATGATGAAAAAGCCATTTGACTGAACAACAGAGAAAGGGTTGATTACACGGGGTGTCCGGATCCCCTGTATCTGCAGCGATAACACGGGTTGCGGAGCTTCCAGATTTAAAAACCCAAAGCACAATCACTTTGCCTTACGCCGTGCACTAAGCAGTAAAACAGCAATGCTGGAAAAAACCACCTTAATTTGCAATAGTCATTGATGCAGGTTCCTGAAGAAAGAAACCATGCTCAGTTTTAAGTATGAGTTTAAGTCTCACATAGCTAGTGTGCCTCAGGTACGCATTTATACTTAACCATGCTTTTAAATGTTTTTCCAGAATCGTGGCCAAAATTGGCTCCCTTCGGTTGCTGGCTTTCTTTCCTCCAAAGACTCCAACAGGAGTAAAAAATGTAGCTACAGAAGGTTTCTTACTGGAAAAAAAAAATGCTCCAAAATCTAGCTTGGTGTGTAGATACTTTGATTCCGACAATATTTTAAACAGCAAAATGTCAAAACAACTCAATTTAAATTTGCCTGTTGCTTCAACAACAGCCCACTTCACCCTGATGCAGTGAATGTATTTCCCTTAGTCTTATGTTTTAGTATTTAGAGGCAGGGTTCAGATATTACTACTTAGGCAAACTTTTTTGTAGTTGTAGTTATTTTTTTTCCTGCTCCCCTCTCTTTGGTAACTTGGTTACTTTAAATCCTGGTTCCAGTGAACACATCTGGCCGGGGAACGCACAGTGTGGGAAACTGGGGTCAGCCCAGTTGTCCCCCAGTGACTGTAATCCATCTCAAAGGTGACCCCAGTCTTGGATCTGTCCCAAAGACCATGACCTGGGTAGGTTTTTTCAGCAGGTTTGCTTTGGCTCCTGCCTTTGGAGAAACAATTCAACACCAAGAAAAGCTCCTTCCTTTGGAGACATACCCTGGCTATTTATCCGTGGGCGAGGGGAGTTCTGACCTGGTATCTGTGCACCTGAGCCGTGAGGAGAGGTTTCTGCTGGCTCTAGGGACAAGACCAGGTTGGACGAGGCTTTGAGTAACCTGGTGTGGTGGGATGTGTCCCTGCCCAGGGCAGGGGAGTGAAACTCGATGATCTTTAAGGTCCCTTCCAACCCAAACCATTCTATGTTCTATGACCATACTAAATGACAGAGTATCTCCACCACGGGAGGCACGTCCTGCAAATCCCACAGATTTATGTCACAGGGAACAGAAACTGTGGTATTTAAGTGTGCCCCCCACCCAGTCTGGCCTCAGCTAGCTTGCTAACCAGAAACAGAGATTGAAACCTCTCTGTGTTAACTCTGAATACTAATAATGGCTTTAAATATTAACTGTTAACTGCTTTGCAGCGAGATCGTCAGCTTGTCTGTGATATTGTGAACTGGATTTAGTTCTCCAAAGGATCATGTTCATGCACAAAGTCCCTCAGCACATTCTCCTGGAGATTTAAAAGTTTCTTGCCAGCAGAAAATGAATTCCCCCTTTTATCAGGCAAAGCCAAATAATCTCTTGGTGTTTCACAGTGTCCCTCCTCCTGCGCCACTTCCCAGGGCTCTCCCATTTCTTCCTCCTGAACTGGCACTCGGGGAAGCCAAGGGCTTTGGTGCCCTGTAGTTTGGGCCAAATTTCACAGATTAGACCTTGTCTTTGTCTTCTCCATAACAAGTAACAGACAGGGCCCACAAAGCCTCCACTGAGCAAGAGTCGCTGCTAATCCAGAGGGGGCTTTGAACCACGGTAATAAATCCACTTTTTGGGCAGGCGCACTATGGACAGGCATTAGTGATACAGACAATAAGACAATTATGGCAGCACTTTCCAAAATGCTCGAAAATCCTCCTGTTAAAAAATTGTTAAAAATTTCCCCCGTCGCCTGGGAGCTCCACCTTTTGGGTGGTTGCAGCGGAGCCGGAGATGCCAGCAGGGAGAGCGGTGGGGATGCTGAGATACCCAGGGATGAGGCTCTGGTGCCTCCTTCTCCCTGCTTTGCCAGCAGGGCCGGGGTTTTGTCCTGCAGGATGTCACCCCTTTTATTTTTCCATCAAAAAATGACAAGATAAAGACGCCCCAGGGGCAGCTCTGGCCAGGCTGAATGGGGGACAGTCCCTGGGTAGGGTGTCCTCACAGCTCTAAAGCAAAATAAGGCTCAAACTGCTCTCATGGGAGACAGCACATGAGAGAGTGGGTCAGAAAATACTGTTCTTGAAGGGGAAAAAAAAGGCAAACACTTTCTCCTCCTGATGGGTTTTTAGCCTGGCTCCTGAGGAAATGAGGTTCCTACAAGCATATTCTTCCACTAATAATATTTCAATCAAATCTGGCAGCGCAGCAGAAGTCTCAGAGATAATGAGGTTGCCACAAGCTCCACAAAATGAGGCAGCTGGGTAGATAGGAGAGAAACCCTAGAACAAGCTCAGCGGAGGAGGATCCCTTCCTAGACCCTAAAACATCCACAGTGGGGAGAAACCCCCCCAGGACCCCAAGCGCCCACAGAAAAATGGCAGTGAGAGCTCCAGGGGCACAAATCCAGGCCACTGACTTGTGATGCTCTGAGAAGGGCATGTTGAAATGGAAAATACATCTTTTTCTGTGAGAAAAAAAGTCTTTTTGTTTTAGTACATTTAAAATCAGAAGAGGACACGGGGGTGAAGGGCGTTGAACTTTGTTTTAATGTTCAGGACCTGAGAGCCTGGAAGATTCTTCACTCCCAAAAACTAAATCATGGAATTATCTCAACAGTTTGAAAATATTTACAGAGGAGACATATTATTCCTTTTCTTGCCTCTGTCTCAGAGATATGCAGAAGTCTGGCTACACAAATGAATTTAGCAGCTTCTGTTCTTAGTCTTGTGATGGAGAACTGGGTTTTAGTCTTCTTTTTTTTCTAGTGGGGTGCAAATTCTCCTCTATTGTGTCGCACCCTGCCACTGTTGAAAAACCACAGTCCAAACCTGCCCTTCGGGATTGCTTATGGATGTATTTCTGCAAAACCAAACCCAAACCACAGTTTTGAAGATAGTCGGGCCCAAATGCAGCCAATAAAACTCCTCTCAGGCACCATCATTGCAAGGGTGTGATTTTTCAGACATGCAGAGCTCCTGTCAGGGAATCGACACAGTCTAAATTTTCCTAATAAGCTAGAACATCCAAATGTATGACACGGATTTGGGACTCATCTGTGAGCTGTATGTCCCCTCTGAGGGGCTGGGGGAAAGGTTTCTAGGTTGCAATGGAGAACTCAAGGTCCTTTGGAGGATCTTTGGTCGAGCACCCATTACATGTCTTGGTTCCCTGGAGTCAGCAAAGCATCTTGCCCCAGCCTCTACGAGCCCCACACAGAATTGTCATTTTCTGCCACGGCTTTTACCCATTCTGGAGGTTTTTTTCATGCTTTTTCAGCTCATCCATTCATGGGGCCGTTCTTTCCTCCTATGCTAGAAGTGATGAAGGTCTCCTGTCGCACCTCCAAACCAGGTCATGCAGTGTCCTTCTCCCGGGAGATGGTGTTTTGGGCCCTGGTTCTACTTACTTGGGTGGAAGAAGCAACTGGTGGGTGCTTTTGTGGGAGAAGCATCCATGGTAGTGGGACACATGGGGCATCACCAGAGCCCTGGGGGCATCTCCACGGGACGGGTGCTCTCGGCTGGGCTGGGGACACCAGGAGGACATGGCAGAGCCACGCTCTGGGGTTTGTGTTACACATCAAACCCCTGCCCAGTGAGATGCTGCCTTGTTTACATCCAGATGCCTTCCCAGCCTGTCTGAAGATACATCAAAATCCCTTTCCGCACCTCCCCTTCCCTAAACCTGGTCTGTTTCAAATTTGCCTTTAAATGCGACTTAGTCTCTACCGATTCAGCAAAGTCCAAAAGATGCTCCTAGAAGAGCTTTGCCGAAAAGGGTTCTGGAGGTGCCAATGTGGCTTTTTGGAGGACAACGGGGGGCTCAGGCTGAGAAGCAGCCCCCCTTCCTGGGCACTGCTGTGGGACTGGGGTGCCCAGGCTCTGCCCAGTCCAGTGGCCCCAGGAGTCCTGGCTTCCAGGGGATCCTCCTCGTGCAGAAAAATGTGCTTGGGTGGGAGCAATATGTGAAATTATTGACTTCACTGGAGCTTGAAGACAGCTGCGGCTTAGGGAAATTTTTGGCATGGAGGTGATTTTGCTCTGATCTTATCACCAGACACAGACTTTCTTCTTTTTTTCCCCTTTCCTTTTTTTAATTTTCTTTTTCGGTTAATGACCTTCTAAGCCAACTTCTGGAGACTGTAGCAGAGCAGAGACCCCCAGCATGTACACTTCAACTGGGATGCGGACAGCAGAGCCTCCTTGCCTATGGCGATGCCCCTTGGTGCTCTGGCAGCCCCTGGGGGGGTCTCCTACCATCCTCTGAGCATCCAGGTTTTGATCCCAGACTACCTAAAATATCTGAAAGCTATTTTAAAAATGAAAGATAGTATCTGTTTAAATGCTGCTGTGTTGCAGAAGGTGGCCCTGATCATTAGCCAGAGAGAGGAGAAAGTCAGCGATGAGTTTCTGGGAAGACCAAACAGCAGGATTTTACCCTGGTCCCACTTAATTTGCACAAAAATGGAGAACCCGCCCCAATACTGGAGCACTTCTAGGGGCAGATACATGGAGGAGTAAAAAGTGTGATTGTTTCAGATCACCAGTTCCTGCAAACATGACAATGGAAGACCCATCTGGCTTGAAACAATTAGAAAGTGTCTCAATCGCTGGGTTTTCCACAGAATATTCCACTGCTGCCATGCAGAAAACTCTTCCCGTTCCTGGTCACACAGAAGCAGCTGCTTAATTTGATGTAGCAGCTCATATGTCATTAAAATCATGGATGTTTAAAAGCTGCCATGGCCAGATAGTCATCCTGCCTTTAGCTCAAGTCTTTGTTAAGACAAGAAATCACTCCTTTTCCATGTTTTCACACTATAAATTCAAAGCAGTTTAAGAGTTTCTGTAATAATCAAGTCCCTTCTTCGCTTTGGGACCTTTCCAGCCCAAGTGAATGGTGCAGCTCTGCCCTGGGACCTGGAGGTGCCATGGAAGGGGTGGCACTTGGTGGCAGTGGCACTCAAGCCTCCTGTGCAGCCCCAGGACACATGTGCCTGGGACAGCTTAAAGCTGCATTTCTATAAATTTTCTCCAACCAGCCTGGGGGTTGCTGATGACAAGTTTTAGATGTAGAATCTATAAATCAGTGCTCAGAACTTGGAATAATATCGATATAAAGAATTATGGGGCCTTGGGGAAGGGGGTGACTGAGGCATAGCCACTAACATGCCATATAGAAATACAGCTAGAAAATTGTTCTCACAGTAGTGGAAGAACGTGCCCTGTGGAGAAAACAAAGTCTGCGTTTGGAAGCTTGATGCCTTGAAAGTCTGGACTTTCTCCAGTGATGTGATTTCTCAGAGGTGACCAAGCCTTGACACAAGAACTCGATCCAAGCCCTGCCAGCACTATGAGCTGGCTCATCTCTCGTCTAAAGGGTAGCTCCAGCTGGTCTTCAAAGAGGCGGAAAAGGAGAAAAGGAAGGGAAGGAAGTTTGATAATTAAGGCCAACTCCCTGATGGGAATTCATAGAAAGTATTGTTTTGGACTTTGTCTTGTGAAACCACAAATGAGCTGGACTTGAGATGGGCGTCAAAATGAGGTTGTTCTGAGGAGAGGAGCATTTCTCTTAGGATGCACTTCACCTCCTTCTAAAGTGGACACCGAGGATCAGTCTCCTGTAGTGATGGGCAGGAGCCTGTGGGAGCTGGTACTCACTGCAGATAAGGAAAGGCTGGGGACAGAAGCCCTGCCATGAGCCACCACTGCTGGCCCTGTCGTCCCAGGGAGCCCTGATGTAGGGGTTTCAGCCAGGCTTTCCCGATGTCTTTGGGATACGTTAGCTGGAAGTTTGCCTACCCCCCACCTAGCTGTGGACAGGGGACCGTGGTGGCAGGGGACATGTCTGAGGCTGGAGGGATGCTGACACAACCAAAACCTGCAGAGATGCACCATGGACAAGCTGATCTTCCTGTCCTACACCGGGACACGGCCTGTGGGACACCAACAGTGGGACACCAGTACACTGGTGGCTGTGAGCCTGGCCTCAGCCTCTACCATCTAACCTGGACTTTGTCCCGGCTGCCTCCTGCACCCCAACTTCTCAGTGGGGGTACAGGCAGGAGGAAGAGGTTACATCTCTTCAGCCTTGTGGAAATGAACTCTCTGCTCTAAGCTGATCACGCAGCTCCCTCTATAGTCAGTGGAGAGAGACGGGGGACTCGTCCCACTGTCCCTGTCACCAGGGGCTCTGCTCTCGTCTCCAGGCAGCACAGGGAGCCAAAGGGGTTCAGCTTTGTTAGTTGTCTCCCCCCTTCTTAAATGCCTGCAGCTGGGTGGGAAGAAAACCTGCATCTGCACCCATGAAATCAAGGATGGGAGGCTGAGCCCATGGGGATGGTTCTCACTCTCTCTCTGCTTGAACCCAAACTGTCTCCAAAAAGTGAATGTCAAAGCTTTGGGCCTTTGCAGGTACAAGCCAGGACGGGCAGGTATGCTGGGAGGGCTTTTTTTTTTGGCACAAGCCATTAAATAATCCTCCCACGCAGATGGAAAAGTCTGCCAGGCTCGGTGCGGGCACGGGGGAGGCAGGCCATCCCATTTTTTTTACCAAACCATTGAGTCCTAATGAATGTGACCTCTCCAGGTGCCAAACCCTGCCCCTCCGCGAGGGGTTTACACTGGCAGCCTCAGCACAAGTGCATTCGTAACGTGTATCATTTGTCATCTTTTCATCAAAAAGTGTGTAAATCCTTTCCCTGAAGTGCAGAGCTGTTTTACGGCCAGGCTATGAAATCCTGCAGAGTCTCTGCTCCAATAGAATTACATTAGTGCCAATAATCTGGCAAATATCAGGAGTGAATTTAATCAAAAGAACTAACACCAGGGCCCTGATTTACGGCGGCCCAGGACAGAGCGGAACGGACGGAGGTTTGCAGGACCCAGATGTGGAATTTCCCTTGCAACACCATTTGGAGCAGAGGGAAAGCAGAAGGAATGGGAAGCAAGGCTTCAGCGCTTTGGGAGCTCTTCGCGCTCTCACAAAAAAAAAAAAAAACCAACAGTGAGAAAAGAGGAACAATTCGCCTTTGTTCTGAGTTTTAAAAGATGAACATGGGAAATTTCTTGTATCTGGGGTTTTGTCGGTTCTCGGGACAGCCCACACACCTCATGGGTGCACGCGGGACCAGGGGTTGCACCATGTATCTGCCGGAGCTAAGGGCATCCTGCTCCGGTGCCCTCTGGGATGAGCCCATCCATCCCCCACGGTGGAGGACCAGCCCCGCCATCGGACTCCCCCAGCCCTGGCGTCCCCATCGGGGGCCACGCAGAGATGGCTTGTGCGCTCTGACCTTAAAATGCCGGGGGAGCCCGAGCCCTTGCTTGAGTAAGCGGTGGCCCTGGGCTTGCCTGGCCACCCACCCGCAGCCGTGGCAGTCCCTCGGCTCCCGGGCTCTGGCGCGCACCCAGCCCTGCCGCTTCATGCAACAGCCCTGCTCCATCTGTCATCGATTCCCTTGCATGTGGGCTGCAGACTTCATGCCATGCTCTGCCTGTTGCGGGGCTCTGCCACAAGGCATCTCTCTTCGCAACTTTTTTTTGGGGCTTTTATCATTTTTGCGATAGATGAGCTGGAAGCGAACGCGCAGGCACGGCCACATCGCTTTTAACTATCAGGGAAAAAGTCATCCTTAAAGCCCAGCTTCTTATGCCTTCACCTGTGCTGCTAAGACAACTTCAGGTCATTCAAAAAAACATCTTTTAATTAAAAGTTATTATAGGTTTGGCTACTAGAAAACCAAAGAGCTCTCTGCTCTGGTTCTGCCCAGCTCTGCTTTCTGCTCCCCGAACCTCACACCGTGCCCCTCGACACGTGCAGAAGTTTGTGGCATTTTCTTTTTTCTCCAACAGAGTAGACATTGCGCAAACATTTCTGCAATGTGATATTTTTGCATAAACACCAAAAAACAACCATTTAAAATCGTGCAACTCATGCCTCTATAATTTTATGACACTAGATGTGTCAGGAATGGAGGTACGTAACCCAGTGCAGAGGATGGAGTGAGAAACCTGAGCGAGAGGAAAGGCAGTTTAGCTGGATGTATCTGTTAGGCTGAGTTAATGAAGTTGAATTAATACAAAAATCTCAGCAGCTCTTTCATGGCACGTTTGCTGTGAGTTCCCCCGAGCTCATGAGCACTTGCCACTCCCTCGGCAGCTCTTGATGGGCTCCCGGGGCACAAGGCTCTGTTATATGCATTTTTTAAAACACGTTAGGTGTAGGACATGAATGGAGCAATGCGATGGTTGAAAGAATCAAGTCTTACAGAGAAAACACAATCTGCTGGGTGAGTTGAGGCGTCAGGCAGTTGTGAGGGAGATGGCAGATGCTACAGGATGGTTAATTCCTTAATTCTAAACACATTCGGTGAGGATGAGACTCCGGGAGAGCTTTGCCCATCGGCAGATGGCTTGGTGAGATGATAAATTAATATTGTTATCAATGGAGAAATGGCTGAAGTTGTTAGATGGTAGGGTTTGTTTTTTAAAAAAATGCCTGTTTTCAACAATGGTTTTCAGAACAGTCCTTGAATTGGGGAAGAAAAATAGAGGGAACATAAAATCCCCTGTGTCATAAACAGAGCTCAGGAAAACGAGTTTTCAAAGGAATGCCTTTGCTGTAGGAAACTTCATTTCGCCCGCTTTGTATAGGACGGTGGATTACGCCAACAATAAACCTTTCCAACTACTGTGAAATTGTGCTAATAGCCTGCGAGTCGGGGAGCTGCTCATGCATCAGCATATTTATTACATACCTTTGTATCTGTTAGCTCCAATAGCCGCATTTTTGTTATAAACCGTGGGGGGTGAGAGAAGTATTTAAATTTGGCAATCTCAAATTTCAAGAGCAGGAGCCGTTGGTTCGAGAAGGCAGGGGGATGAGAAGAGGACAATTGCAAAGAGCGTTTAATAGGGTGAACGACCCAGCCACTGGGAAATTCCGCCTTAAAACACTACGGGGTGCCTCACCGAGGCCAACGGGCATCTTCCCAGGTGCTGGCTCGGGGAAACTGAGGCACAGCACCCACCTGCAGGTACCACCCACCACCCAGCTGTCCTTTTTTGGGTAAGATCAGGGTGCTGTCAGTCCCAGAGAGGTTAGCAAGAGTGAGGGGTCAGGGGAGAGCAAGGAGAAATGGGCAGGAGAGGGGGAGGAGAGCTGGGGAATGCAGGAGCAAGGAAGGTCCTGGGAAATGACTGGGTCAATGGGACAAAGAGGGATAAGAGCAGAACATCGCTGCCAACCCAGGACAGGGACTGCATTTTCCTGGGATGGAAAAGCAGGGGATGGAGAAGGGACCCACCCTGGCCTTCATCTGAGCATCCCCTCCCTGCTCCATGCTTCCTGTGCTGATCCCGGAGGACTGGGCTCCCTATGGATGCAGAGTGACCCTGTGGCTGGGAAAAAGCATTTCTCTCCCCCAAATCCCACCACATCCACAGGAGCCCCCATGCTGGAGGGGTTGGGGGGGGTGTGGGTGTGCAGCCAGGATAAACCAGAGCCCTGGGAAGCAGTTAACTGTGCTGGGAGAGTGGTGGGAATTCCCTCCACCTCTCCAGCATCCCCAAAACCCTTTCTGGGGAGCAGGAAGGGAAATGAGGACCAAGCTGTGGGCGCTACTGCCTGGCCCTGCTCGAGGAGAGCCCACGCCTTCACAATTTCCCTTTGTTTGCCTCGACCTAAGGCGCTGTTACTCCGGCTGCAACCCATCCCTGAAAGCAGAAAAATGAACTTTATTTCACCACAGATCAGCTGGGGACCGGGGGTCAAGGCGCTGCTGGTGGCTCACTGCTGGCCCAGGGGGTCCGGCCGGGATGCGGGGTGCTGGGGATGGCGTGGAAGGGGCTCAGCCCCCCCTGCACCCCTGCCTTCTGGCTCCTCGGACCCTGAAACAGCAGCTCCTTCCCTCCCCCAGAGCCAGGGCCTGGGTTCCCATCCCACCAGCCTGAAGCTGGAGCTTGTTAGCAGCCCCAGTGCAGGGCGGGTCGAAAATGTCCCGTTGAAATAGTTTTTACAAGGTGAAAAAAGGGAGAGTAGGGCTGTCTAAAGAAGCGATTTCTTTTTCTCCTTTGGCAAAGCGTGTCTGTTTGCAGTGGAAAAAAAAAATAAAAATGAAGAAGCGTTTTCATTAAAAAATTGAAAACGCTGAAGACCCAGAGCTTTCCAGCCAAAAATACCCAGCTCGGGCCAAAAAGCTTTCCGTTTCTTGTTGAAACGAGTCTTTAGAGAGAAAAGAGCTGAAGCTTTCTGCGGGAAACCCCGGCATCTTCTAATCTGGCTTTTGAATGCTTGATTCCTTTAGCTGGGTCTCAGGTTGAGGATTTATATCTCTTCCAGCAGGCAGCTGAGAGTTAAAAAAGTTAATTTGCAGGATTTGCTCGTATTGCTGCTCCCGCCCCAGCTGAAGCCCCGCTCGCCTTCTCATCCACTGCGGGAGAAGAAGAAACCTCAAAAAACTCCGTTTACTGAGCTCAAAATAAAATTCGTTCCCTGTTTTAGTGTTCTCGCCTCGTCCCGAGGAGCGAGATGTTTTGTGGGTGGGTTACGAGCTGCCCTGGCGGTGCTGGGGCGAGGGTGGAGGGTGGGAGCAGGGGATGGGTGTTCAGAGGAGGCGGATTTACAGACGCTACATCTAAACCCATACTTGGGATTTTGTGCAGCTCTGCCCTTACAGATGCAATGCCCAAGTTAGCTGTGGTTATCTGAGCAGATGAAGCATGATTTATTAGTGATAAAACCTGAAATAATTTAAAGTCATCCTCAACAGCAAGGACTTTTTTATATTTCCTTGGACTCGTCCTCACCAGGAGGCTGGGGAGACCAGGGGGAGGTGATGGCAGGGAACGCGGGGGCAAGAAAAGTCATCTCAAGGGTTTGGTTTGGGAGAAGGAGGAGCTTGGCAAGAGCACGAGCTGTGGAAGAAGTCCAGGAGGGGAGGTCGGAGGAGAAGGAGCCGTGGGGTCCCGACCATCCCACCCCGGCCCTGGTACCTTTGCAGGCCTTGCGGTGGGAGATGGGCTTGCTGAGGTCCCGGTAGAAGCCCTCCTTGCAGTAGTGGCAGTGCCGCCCCGCCGTGTTGTGCCGGCAGTTGAGGCAGACGCCGCCGCTCTTGCGCCCCGACAGCTTGTAGAGCTCCATGTTGAAGCGGCAGCGCCGGGCGTGGAGGTTGCAGTTGCAGGCTGTGAGGGACAAAGAGGGGAGACCGTCAGCGTCTGGAGGTGCCAACCCCAGGGGAGACCCTGTGCATGGGGCTGGGCACCCTCCAGCTCCTTGCCACAGCAGGGGCGGCACAGGAGAGGGTGTTCTGGTGGCACCTCTGTCAATAGGAAGCCAACTGCTGACCCACATCCCTCCTTGAACAGTGCTATGGGGGGAGTCTAGCTTTTTGGAGGGGAAGCTGGGGTCACTGAGACCTTGTTTCACATGGTGACTTGTAATAGGTCTGCCTTTTTGCCTCTCTCCACTCTAAAGGTGAATTAAAAGCTGGGGGCAGGTGGGGTGTGAGGGCAGGGAGAACATCCGTGGTCAGGAATTGGCAACGGACACCTCTCCAGCTGCTCCTCCAGCTTTACCACAAGCGCCTTGCCCCACGCGAGCTCTGCTCCTCTCCCTTCTCATCTGCTCTCCCACTCTGGTGCTTCACATCGTGCTGCTGCTCGGTACAAACCGCTGCGAAACCCCCACTTCCCCGCACCCTGGGAGCCCCCTCTCTCTGCCCCAGGGGTAAAAGGGGTCTCCAGCATCCCCTTCCCAACCTTCCCTGTCTTCCCACTCTCACAAATCCTGACACATATGTGTGTTTGAGCTCCAAATACCATTTCAAGACCTTCTTAGGTAGCTTTTCCCCTGGTTTCTCTCCCCATGAGAGAAGGTGGCTCTGTTATGGGTCTGCAGCCCTGAATGTCCCAATGAAACCTCACCTTCATCTCCGCATCCCCCATCCCACCGCTGGGACAGGGCCGGCCCGACACCCAGTCAGTCAAACACCAAAAAGTCCCCCTCTGCTTTGATTGCTCGAGCTGTGTCTGAACCTGCCGGGAGATGTCCAATTTCTCCACCATATGCAGCCTAATGTCAACACGGGGACTATTTTAACAGGGGGCCTTTGCAAAGGGACGACTTCGGGACTTCAAAAGCTCGACCCCTCGCCTGCCTCTCCCCCGAGCTGTCACGGGAACATCAAGAGGCAGTTGCTGGGGCTCTGTGCTTTGCCGAGAATTTTATAGCTTGTTTTCTTTTCCCTTTGCTTTTATTTGCTCTTCAGCCCCGAACAATGCATCTGTGCAATGCCAACCCACAGCTGGGCCTCTCGGCTCGGCACGAAGGTGTCACGGCTCTGGGCTTGTCACCTTCCTTTAGAGCAGAGACATCTTAATCCCTCATTCCTTCCTGTTTACCTTATGGTGCTTGCCCAAGACAAAGACATGCTATATTTGCTTAATTATCAAATTTCAGCCCAGAAAATTTCAGTGCAGTTCCGGATTATTTCTCGGGAACAATCCCCAGCGAACTCACGATGGGAAAGCAAAGGGGAGAGCAAAATCCTCCGGACACGTCCGACCAGCGGGATGGAGCCTGACTCTCTCCGTGCTTTGCCATCTGAATTCCTCTGGCTGACGTGGTGAGGTCCAACCTCACGTCCCCACCAGACCCTGGCAGCGTAGGAGAAGCAGCCACCAACGTGCTCAGGGCGAGAAAAGCGGCCCGAGAGCGGTTTGCCGGCCGTGAGAAAGTGAGATTCCTGACACCAGAGCGGGGCCACCACCCGTAACTGCAGTTTGCCTCTCCTTAGATGAGCCCACCAGCCCGCGGGTCCATCTGTCACCTCCCAAAACAGGAGGCAACCATCAAGGAGATGGGAGACACAGCTCCTGCATGAGGAACTGCTGCTTTTTAGGTCTTGCCCGCTCCCACAGACACGTTTGCTGACACTGCAAGTGCACTTAAACAGCCTGTTTGCATCTAAAAGAAGCACGGGAGCACGCACCGGGGGCTCTCTGTGTCCCCCCGTGTAGGTTTTTTTTTCCCCCTTCCGTCTTAATCTCGGGAAGAAGAGCACTTTGTGCTTTGCCAGGAGCGCCCCAGCAGCCGCTCGGAGATGACATTCTCCTTTTCTGCCAGCATGGTGTCTCTGCCACAGCCAGCGCCCTACAGACAGGGGATTAGAGGTGATTCTTGCCCTGCAGAGCCAAGCTTTCTGGAAGAAGATGGCCTTTTTAAAGTCCCAACCCCTCTTTTGCAGGCTGAAATGCTGAGATTAAACCCTTTTCCCAGGTGTGTAGGAGACACAGGGCTGAGGGCTGGTTTCTCTACACAGGGAAGAGCCTTCCCCCAGGCATGGACCAGCTGAGAGGTGCATCAGGGCTGGAACATGAAGGATGTCCTCTGGGCTATGGCTAACCACCAAGGCAACACTTGCATCAACGGCATGACCTTGGGGCTCAGCTCAAGCAGAGGAAAAAGAGATTAAGTCACTCAAACTAAGGGTCTGCCATCCCTGCTGCAACCATGCAGACACGTCTCCATCATTCAGAGCCTTGAGACTCACTGGTAGTTCTGCTCTTGGTGCTGCAAACCCCAGGATTTAGTCCCTGTTGATTAACATAAGGAGACATTTCTCCAGGGCCTCTCATGAAGGCATGGCCTCACACAGGATCTAGTTCTTCCTTGAATCTGGCAGAAACAGTGTTTTCCAAAGAGGATGAAAACTCACCTCCTCCTAAAACTTGTGTTTTAGGAGAGCTGGACTTGATACTCAAGTATTTTGCAAGATTGCATTAGCAAATCCCTTTTTAAAATTCAAAGCTGAGCCCACCCGAAGAGTGAGCGAAAATCTTCGCATTTCTTTGGGTTGCTTGATAAGCAAAAATGTTTTTGCAAAGCCAGGAAAGCAGAACTCCTGGGATTTTCTCAAGATCTTTGCAAATATGGTCTTTGCAGCTGGTCCCACCAGGGCAGAGCTGCGCGGGAATGTGGAGGAACAAGCGTAGTGTGCAAAGCTACTCGCAGCCTTACATTGATCTTCCAGGGATGGGAAAATCCAGTGTCTGGAGAAGGGAAGAAGCTGAACCTCACAAGAAGCTGGAAGGAGGCCTCCAGAACAGCCATCCCTGTCCTCATCCAGAGCCAACGACCAAAAGATTGTGTATGTCTCAGGGTCAGAACCCTTCCAGGAGGGAGTGAATGAGCTGGGAGAAGGTGTGGGCTGGTCCAGCCCCTCTCCATGCCCAGTGTCCCTGCACTTGGCTTCCCTGTGAGCTCCCCGCGAGCCCTGCAAGGAGCCAGGGACCAATGGTCACCCCTCCACCGTGACTTCTCAGACTTTTGTGGCTCAGTCAGCTTATCCTTGGCTCTGCTCCCTTCTTCTACCTGCACTCCCAGGCACTGAGGACATCCACTAGCACCAGTCATCTCCTAACCCCATGCACGTGGCTGCTTTTCCATCATCCACCCCCTCCCGATCCACCTGTTTGTGCTGAAAGAAGGGGCCAAACTGATGCAAGGAAAGTGATTTTAATTGAAATTACTGTCTCCTGTGCTCACCCTGAGTGCCTGAGTCCTGAGCGGCCAGTGCTGTGCACCACTGGCCACCAGCCAGGGCTAGCTGGCAGCTCTTTCTCTAGCCTGATGTGTTTGTAGACGCCCAATGGGAGCAGCTTGGTCTGACTGAAGGAAAATAGCCATCCTAATTTTTCCTGACAATAGTGCGTAGGGACGGAAGAATGAGGGCAATGCAATAAATGACCCATCTAGGCGTCAGAAAGTCCTTGCTGGGACATGTCATGATGGGATCCATCACACTGGTGTTACAGCCTGGGAGAAAACCAGTGGTGGGACCGGGAGATGCTGAGTGTGGGCAACTCCTGGGCACACTACTATGGCTGGGAGCCGGCCATTATCATCAACAGGGACCCAGCAGCAGGTCATGATGCTTTTGGATCCCAGCTCCGAGTGTGGGTGCCGCGGGCATGGCGTGCGTCTCGCCCGGCCACATTTTCCCTGGACGGAGGAGCTCAGGGAGCGCCGCTCCCGCCCACCCTCTCCCTCCGCCGGTGGTTAATCCCCCACTGTGCTAAAGCATCTTGCCTCATTCCCAACATGAGTTGGCCTGGCTTTAATTTCCAGCCAGTGCTTCTTGGTTTGAATTTCCCCGCCACAGTGAGTGGCTCTTTAGCAACCCATCTTTTCTTTCTATGAACGCCTCCGTCGTGCGTATTAAAAATCACCTCCCAATATCGACATCACCTACGGTCCCCACACTTTGCTTTTCACCCAGTGGAGAAGACACTCCTGCACAGGCTGCGGACCCAGCACAAACCCAGCTATGGGCAAAACACGTGCCAGGTGCTGAGACCTCTGTGATGAAAGGTTTTGGCTTCAGTTGCTCGACTCAGCTCGGCACTGCTGTCTCCTGCTCTCTTCTTTCCCTTATTTTGCCAAGGACCTCACAAGCCTTTTGTTCGCCGACTTTATTGGACCCAGATGTACAGAGCTTCATCAAACAGCCTCTACCTGGGCCGCCAGGCTCCAGCATGAATAACCAGATATCACTTAAACGCTGATGTTCAGAAACCTGGAGAAGGTGGGAGCGGAAAAGTGGAAAGCTGTGATTTGGAGCCGGGTGAAGAAACTACAGTGGAAGCGTCTCAGCGCTGAAAACCGTGACTTGGTCAAACGACTCTGTCGAAGAAGGTCAAGGCGGGCAAGATTTTCCATTTGGGAGAATGAAAGGAGATACGTGAATGGGAGGTATGGGCTGGAGCTGTGCAGTGGGAGCTGTAGTTGTGGGCTTTTGTGCTGCTGCCGCATCCCCCGGGTCCCGCGTCCCAGCGCCCTGCGTCTCCCAGGACGCATTCCTCTCCGCGGTTTTCATTCAGCAATGACAATGCTGCCCTTTCAAAAGACCCCACCCTTCCAAAACTTATATTTTGGCAATTTTCAAAATGCAAATTGCTTTTTAAACAAACGAAAACCCCAAAACATTTTGTTTTAATTTTTGCAAACAATAATTCTTGAGAAGGGGGGAAGGGAAAGGGGAGGATAGAAGAAGCCAGGGGCTGAAAGTAATCTCTAAATTTGACTTGAATTTATGAATAGTCTCAGTCTCCTTAAAATTGCTCTTTTCCCAGATAAGTTTTTTTTTGCCAGAAAATTGCTAGCTCAGCCTGAGCCATTATTTCTCATCTGCAGGAGCAAGCCTCGCGTGCATCGTCCCGGCCACTGAGATGGGCACCCTGCCCGTGCCCATCTGGGGAGGGGTTTTACTCCCAGGGGAACCCTGGAGATATCTTCAGGGCTATTAGTTTTGAGAGCCATATTCGTCAAGGAAACAGCCACCCTTAAGTCAAAAAGAAGGGACAATGGAGATGGAGCAGCCAGAGCCAGTGGAGACCTGTCTGCTTGCTGGACTAGGAGGTAAAGAGAAAGCCCCTATGGAGACAGCAGGAGGGTGTTCCTGCTCCCATACAACATCATGTCCCTTCAACCCTTTGAGATTTTGGAGCAGCTGGGCATGAACGACACAAGAAGGACATGGATGGGTTGGAACGGGTCCAGCAGAAGGCCACCAAGATGCTCTGAGGGCTGGAGACCCTCTGCTGTGAGGACAGGCTGAGAGAGTTGGGGGGGTTCAGCCTGGAGAAGAGAAGGCTCCGGGGAGACTTTAGAGCCCCTTCCAGTCCCTAAAGGGGCTCCAGGAGAGATGGGGAGGGACTCTGGATCAGGGAGGGGAGCCATAGGATGAGGGGAAATGGTTTTAAACTGAGAAGAGGGGAGATTGAGATGAGATGTGGGGAAGAACTTCTTTGGTGTGAGGGTGGTGAGAGCCTGGCCCAGGTTGCCCAGAGAAGCTGTGGCTGCCCCATCCCTGGAGGGGTTCAAGGCCAGGTTGGACGGGGGCTTGGAGCAACCTGGTGTGGTGGGAGGTGTCCCTGTCCCAGGGCAGGAGATGGGCTAGGTGGTCTTTAAGATCCATTCCAACCCAAACCATTCTATGATTCTATGAACCCGGAGCTGCTGGATGATCTCCCACACCTCTCCATGTCACCAAGAGCCCTCTGGTCCAGCAGGGGTTCCAGTGCATTGGGCTGCTGAGGCTGATCTTGGGTGGTGTGGCCCTGCAGGGATGTCCCCTGGGGGGCATGGATGCTGCCTGAGCTGGGGAGAGAGTTTCTGTCTACCCTTGCTGCAGCCACGTGGCAAAGCATGGATGAACACCGACCGTGGTGGCAGTGAAGTCCTGCCCAGCATGTGGCCCCAGGAGCTTGCAGCCCGAGCTTCTGGACCCAGCTCTGCTAGCAGGAGAGCCAGTCCCATGCCCTCCCGTGTGGCTCAGTGCCCCCCACCACAGACCCCATTGGCTGACACTAAATACAAATGTTTGCTCAGCAAAATTCATTTGTGTGCACTGTTAAGTCTGAGTAAGGAGGAGGATGGGAACTGGTTTGGTTTGCTAGAGCTAATCCACCAAAGAAGAAATCCATTGGGATGTTGTGGCTGCAAGGGGGGAGACGCAGGGTCTGCCCCAGGCACCAGGTTTTCCTGACAGTCGAAGCAAAAAAAAAAACAGAGGAAAGTGTGTGGAAGCACCACAAAATATGTAGCTATGGCTGGCATCGCCCACAAAATTGGAGCCACAAACCTGGCTCACAGCAAAAACAAGCGTGCACTGGTTGGGGGTGGGAAGGAAAGCCCCATCCTTGCTGGTGCATTCCAGAGACCCCCCACTGCTGGGGTTAAAGGATTTTTGAGCAGGTCCTCACACTCCGACCTGCTCCCCACCAGACCAAATGCCTCTCACTCCCCTCCACCCACGAGAAACACCCCTGAGAGCAAGGAAAGGCCAAACTGCAAACTGCAAACTGCAAATGGAGGTGAAGTAAGAGAGAGGGGATCTGGGGAGAAACACACTGAGAAAATCTTCCCGGAGCCACAAAAAGGGGTTGGGGAATAGAAGACTTTTCCATGCACGAAAAACATTAGGAATGACAGTACTGCAGAAAAGCTCTAGACAAGATGGCATGAGAGTGACCCAGGACCTCCCTGGGGATGCTGCACACCCCAAGTGCCCTTTGCTTCCCACTTTGCCCAGTTCCCTACATGCCCCAGGGACCAGGAGACCCTGGAGATGTCCGCCTGTCAACACTGGTTCTCAAAGTACAACAACGCTCTGTGATACTGAAGCCCAAGCTGGTAACGGCAACATTTACACCTGCCTGAGATTTCCAATGATAAGACCCTCATTTTCTTTTTACGTAAAAAAAAGCCAAACTGGGCTGAAATGTTTGATACTGGGTGTCTGGCTCAGGTTGAATATTTCTGGAAAAGCTCCTGCTAAAATGATTCAGCTGCTAATGAGAAAAAAGGCTAGTGAAAAATACAGCCTTGTGCCAACGCTAACAAATTTGGGGATTTCTTTCCTTAAAGAAAAGTCTATTGCCCTTATATTTGAAGCCAAGGCTTAAAAAGAAAAACATTGCTCCCTGGTAAGGATATGTCTTTTGCTGTCTCTAGGAAGAACTGTTCAAGTTTGGCTGAGTTTCTAAGTCACTGAAAAATAGGCGAGATATTTGGTTGAAATTGATGGAGTTTTGCAGTTAAATTACTTATTTTCACAGGCCAGACCACCCTCAACACCGAGCCTGTAGAGACAAAGCAAGTAGAGATTTGTCCTGCCAATGAAATCCTGGGTACTGAGTGTGGCAGTGCCTTTGGTACAAGATTCACCTCCAAACACCAGACCTGTCCAACAGCGATGGCCATCGGCAGGCCCATCAGCGAGAAGGATGAACTTTCAGCAGATGCCAGGGAGTGGGCAGGAGAAACAAATGCTAAACACCACAGCTTGAGAGATTCAACCCATGACTGTGTTTTGGGGATTGCCCTCACTCCAGCACACAGTAGGGGTAAACCAGGCACATCCATGGTAAACCAGTTGCCCATCAGCGCCCATAGCCAGCTCGAATACTGGCCATCAAAACTGGGCAGCAGACAACTTGGCAAAGCCAATGACCGGTATGTGGTCTCTGGCATGTGGTTTTGAGAGCAGACACAGGGAGAAAGGCCAGAGCTGCTCATAGATCAAAGCCCAAACAAGTCCCACCAAATCAGCTACTGAGGGTTACTTGGTTGACACTCACAATTATCAACTTTTCTCCAGTGCTGGGAGACCAAAGATCTTACCCATAGCACAAGATCCCTTTGGAGACCACCTGGCAGCTGCTGCAAACCAGGCAGGGTGGCTGCCTGTCCACCCCTCCAGCCCCCCATGCCAAGGGAGCCGGTTTCAACAATGACAGACACTACTCGTGACTCAACCTGTCTGCCTGTGGTGTGATACATGTTTCTATTAATTTGCAGCGGGGGAGATATTTTCATAACTACTTCCACATTTATTAGTTCCAGGCTGGACCGGAGCACTGAAATCTCACTAGGTATTTCCTGGCTGTCCACATGGCATTTCTGGCCCTGCAGGAAGCATCAGAGGAGCAAGAGCAAGACTTATTCCTGGGAGTTTTACAGCTCCGAGATGTTCAGATTATGAGCCAGCTTTAAACAATCTCTGAGCAGTGGAGATCTCCCCATTCCTGGCCAGCACACGTGGCAAACAGCTGCTCGCGGCCGGCCAGGTCCCACTGATTTGTGTATTCCTGCCTTGAACCCTGGGGAACGTCACCAGTGACCTGTGATGGCTCCTTCAAAGCCACAAGGCAGCTGACTGTCCATCAACAGGGAAGGAGGACAAGATGAGAAACCTGTGGGCCTTTTGTGTTGCATTGAAATGCTGAGATTTGTGGCAGCCTCTCACCCAAGGCATTCTATCCCAAGACAAAAGCAGTCTTACTCAATACAGGACGGAAATCACAAAGCAAGCCTAGCCCTGGTGCAGCACACACGGTTGTACTCAAAGTGCCTGGAAATGGGCTGCAAATTGTCCTTGCTTCCTCCAGTGAGTGTGCTGGGAGGGGACATGGACGGCTCTTCAACAGAGACTGGAGTGGAGTCTTCCTCCATCCAAGCACCTCTGAAAGCTGTCCAAGCCTTGAAGTCTACATCATGAGTCTGCCTCAACAGGGACTGGAAGAACCATCTCTGAGGGGTGGGATGAGAGCTCCAGGTGGACCTGACCTGACCTGGGAAGGAGATGGGCAGAGCATGTGCCAGTCCTACAGTGTCCTACACTGGAACTGCCAGCACATTGCACCCACATTCAGGTCCCAGCATGGCCAGTGAAGTGATGGCACTCACCGGCACGTTCTAGGTGATCATTCTAGGGAGCAAGAGCTCCCTTTTCTTCAGTAGCTGGGGATTTGACCAGGAGATCTTCTCTGCAAATCAAGCATTGTGCAAGAAGTTTGCAGATAAGCTTCAGCCTGGAAAGAGCTTAACTCTTTTTTTTTTTTTTTTTGAGAAAGGAAAAGTCAAGAAGTGAACTCTTTATTTCAGTCTGGGAGACGATATCAGGCTGTTATCAACTTTCTTTATTTAATTGTACCATCCAAATCCAGCCTCCTGAGGTTGTAAATACTTGGAAATGAATTGTTTGCATTCTGTAATTCATCCAGATACCATCGGAAGGCAGGAGCTCACCCGACAACCTGCGGGTTATCAGAGACAGCACACAGCCACCAGCCCCCGCTCTGCCCACCCCAGACCAGCTCAGAGGCGCTCCTTAAGTGTTGATGTTTATTTAGGGTCCGAGGGGAATCCACTTGGGAACAATTTACCCACTTAGGCTCTGGACTTGTGTTTTCCCTCTTATCTGCGGCGGATCTCAGCAGCAGCTTTCCTCCCACCGCTGCGGGGGCTGTGGGACTATGCAAGAAGACCTTTCTCCTCTCTCCACCCCATGCCATGGTGCTTATCTCCTACCTGTCCAGACCACTAACCTCAACGGCTGCGGTTGAGTGGGTATTTTTCAAGGTGCCCAAAACAGCAACTCCAGTCCCCAAGTGCTTGGTCTCATCCATACTTTTGTGTTTCTGTAAAACCAGAGCCCCACGGCTCTAAAGGAGGGCACGTGGTGACGGGGATCTGAACACTGGAAACCTCAAAGTGATGCTCCAGCCCAGGCCAAGGGGCAGGAGCCCGCACAGCCGGTGCACAAGCCACCCCTGTCCCAGCCCAAGACATTTTCCTGTAAGTTTTCCTACATTTCTGATGCAGGACTATATCAGCCACTTGAGGGTTAATGTCACAGCAGAAACAGATATTGAAAGAATTTGCACATTCAGAGCAAAGGTTACTCAAAATGCAAAGGGCTGGATAATGCAACCAACCCAGCAAAGTCAAAAGGTTTTAAAATCTGTATTAAAACTGCTGAGCCTAAAAGGACCGAGGGTACAAACAGCCTCAGCTCTGCTTCCACCACTGCCCCAAGGAGCCGGGAAACTTGGCCACGGTTCCCCGAGTGCCGAGGGGTGAAAGCAACGCAGAGCGGTTTTAAACCAGCTCAGGCTGTGATTCCTCCAGGGCAGAGCCAGCTCAAAACGATGCCACTCGATGCCACTCGTGTGCCCAGTCACTGCCGCCCCGGTTGGGCTCATTCAGCCGCCTGTGAGGTCGGGCTGCGCCGGGCTCTAGTTTAAAAACAAACAAAGCGTGTTCAGGAACGTGTTGTGTTTTTTTAACCCTAGATCATTTCCCAATCTTGTCCGGAGCAGGGCCAGGGGAATTGTTAAACCGGCACCAGCCAGACCCGCTACCGAAGGGACCCTGTGGCCAGGAGCCCTGGGATGCCACCAGAGCCCGTCATCAAGCCCTGCATAACCCATGGCTGGTTATCTCCCCCCCCAAAACTCAGCAGCAGGCCCTCCGAGGTGACATAGGGTCCAGTTCCCTGTGATGCTCTACCAGAAACACTCTCTGAAGACCAGCTCTTGCAGGATTTCCCTTTGGAGGCTGCCAGCACCACTTTCTCCTTTGAAGGACCTTTTTGTCCTTCCCCAGCCATGGGTTTGATGCTGCCTTCCCTCCTCTCTGTCAGCATTGCATCACCGTGTCACCCAGGCAGTGCCAGTGGCCGCATCTGTGTATTTACAGCCTCCTCAAGACCCTGTATCCCCTGTCCCAGTGAGGACAAGGGGACCCCTGCCTAGAAGACCACGTCCTTCTTGGAGCCAGGAAAGAACACTACCCTGCAGGCATCTCCCACGGGTGACCCACAGAGCTGCTGTGTCACAGCATGGACAAAAGCCACAGGGAGAGGGACTCGCCAAGGGGATGGTCCCCTCCATTTTGTCCCACCTCGTGGGCCTGTTTGGGAGATGTGCCTGCAGATGCCAGTCCAGCTCCTGCCTGGCGATGGGAGATGGAGCAGGGGATGGCTTCGGGAGCGCTCGCCCGTGGCCTCCTCCTCTTCCCCATGAATTACAAACCTCAGCTTGGCCACTTGACGTGCCAGACAGTAACACAAGCTTGACAGATGACGGCTCTCGGGAAGGGTTTTGGTTTCTCTCCGAGGCCGAGCTGGCTCCGGGGAGCAGTTGGCAGCTCAGCGCATTCGTTTCCACCCGGGGAAAGCGGGGCTGAGCATCTGCGCTGCCATGGGGGCTGTCCCCCCTCTTGGCAACTCAGCCTGGACTCAGCCGCTTTTGCTGGGCTGCTCTTCTCCTGGCGAGGAGATGGTCCTCAGCATGGTGCTGCTTCCCAGCCCAGGACGGGCAGAAAACTCATTTCTGCCTGAGCCATCCTCACCCACAAAGCCCTGGCTGTGCCAAAAAGGACACACGGATCCAGATAAGACACCTTGAGCCACCTTAAGCCTCTGGGGCTAAGACTGAGTGTCACCCCTTTTATGAAAATATTTTTCACGCCTTATATTAATTAATGTATTTCAAAATAGATGAGTGCTCCGTAGGACTGGTTTCTTGCAATAGCTCTTGTGCAGTGAAGAACCAGTGTCTTCAAAAGCAGAGATCCAGCACCACTGGCCCAAAATAAGTCTTTACCTCCCCTACATGGTGGGTCCCTCTCTGTGTTTCTGGCAATGAGATTCTCTAATCACCGGCTGGTTCAGTTCACCAGGGAACAACCCCGAAAAGGGCCTGAGCCCCTGGAAATCTCACAGTGCTCTGCTGAGGGAGGTGTGTACGTGGGAAACATCATTTCAGGAGCCTGGGGCTACACACCAACACATCACCTCCCTGTTACGCTAATGAAATGCAGTAAATTGCTGTAAATTAATCCCCATTCAATCAGTCCTACAGTGACTATGAAAACAGGGGCCATCCACCCCGCCATGCATGGCTGGAGGAAGGTGGGAAGCCTATCACCTGCACACGTGTTTGTTCTCTTTGCTCTGTCCGTGTTCCTGCTCTACAAACACCCCAACCCCAACATTTGGTGGCTGTCTTGATGCCAAGACAACCAACAACGACCAGCTCTCCCCTTTGCTGACCCATTCCTGCCCACTACCCCCTCTCCCAAGGCACATTCTGCTGGTTCATGGGCACTCACTTCCCTGGGCCACCACAGCTGGTGACAAACACAGCTGCACCATCCCCTTCCCCACACTCTGGCACCTTCACAAACTCCACCACATGCAGAGAAGGTCCCGCCACGGCTCTGCTACTGATCCCAGTGTAATCCTGGCCAAGCTGCCTAACACCACTGTGCCTCAGTTTCCCTTTCTGGAAGTGGGCATGTGCCTCAGAGAGATCCTGGAAGGTTTTGGGTTGGGAAAGGCTGAGAGCTGTGGGTAAAGGGAGACAGAACGGTCTGTGGGTCTGCAGAAAGATGTTAGATGAGTTACAAAAATTCACCTCTAGCCGGGGAACGTCAACAGAGATTTTAATTCTGCTTCCAAGTCTTCCACAACTTCCAAACCACACAGTCCTGAATAGGAATCCCAGAGGCTGATGGGGCAAACCCCCACCACCCGCCCCACATCAACCTGGAGCCCGTTCCGCTCTGCTCTGGCTTCCCAAACGCCAGGCAGGTGTGAAGAGCCAAGGATGCCCCTGTTTGCTCAGCGATATTCACACCTTCGGGGCTGGGGACAAAGCTCTCCTTTGTGGCCGCGGTGGAGCCTGGGGTAAACAGAGCTGTCTTATCGCCGGGACGCTATCGGGGCATCTGAGAATGAAGGAAACCTCCAGCTTCTGTGCCTGACCCCCTGATCAGTGTTATCATCGACACGGACATGAGAGTATCTCAGGGAGGTGCTGGGACAAGCTTGTCTGCCCTGCTCCCCCCACCGCCGTGGGTTGGTGGCTTCTGCTCGGTGCTCCCCGGCCAGGCCGGGCAGTCCCAGCACTCCCCTGCAAGGCACCAGTGTATTTTTTGGTTTTTTTCCTTTTTTTTTCTGGAGATTGGGGTTTTATCAAAAGCTGACAGGCTTATCCCATCTTATCAGGGGAGCAGTGCTACTGTTAATGGTCTTCTGTAACAGGCTCTGGGCAAAAATGTGGATTGCTGCCTGGGCTGGAGCAGGTCTGGGAGGGCAGGGGGCCGACAGGGATGAGCACAGCATCCTCTGCCCCCTGCGGAGGTCTCTGCAGAAGGCAGCACCACAATCCCACACGTGAACGCCGACCATCCTGCACTGTCAGGCAATGTCTAGCATCAAGAGCCCAACACCAGTAGACGTTAAAAGGCCATATCCCACCCTCTGAAAAGGGAACAGCCATCAGCTCAGGTGTCCCACACACACGTCCATCTGGAACACGGTCTTTCACCTTCTCGTGTTCCCTCCAATTGCCATGGGATACATTATTTTTCCTTTTGCCTGCTTCACAGCTGACTAGTGGCAGTCTGTGCTGGCTGCGAGCTCACCCCAGAGACAGGTCTGTGGTGCTGTAAGTGATGGGCTATTACCTGATGGTTCAGCACCCCTGATGTTCCTTAGAGCCCAACATCTCAAGGACCCTCATGGTCTGTGCGTGCTCATCCTCATAAGCAGCTATTATCCACTTTTATAAATAGCAAAACCAAGGCATGGAAAGGTTATAGAACATAATGGGGATCGTAGAGGTGTTGGGCTCTTCATAGAAAGAATTGATGAGCTGGAAATACAAGTATCTTTGGGGTCATGGGACTCATTGGGCAATGTAGGGCAGGAACTTCAAGCCAAGTATACTCTACCTTAAGCCACTGCTTGAGCATAGTCCTGAGGGCACAGATGGAAAAAATGCCTGGTGGCACAGGACAAGGGGGATGGACACACTCTGCCAGCACCAGAGGTCACCCCTTGAAGGATGCTCAGCTCCCGGCTCTGCCCACCTCAGCCCAGCCCTGAGGTGGTGTGGGGCTGGGAGTGATCCCACTGACCCAGCATCAAGGATGAAGCAGGCAGACGTCTACTCAATCCTGAAGCAAAGTCACCAAATCTGGCCCTACAGCCCCCCTCGGGCAAGGACGATGCACCTGGAAATGCAGCAGCGCTCCATTGCCCAGCCCAGAGCCCGCAGGTACCTGCACGCTTTTAGGGGTCGCTCAGGGCAAACTCTGATGGCATAAAGTCAAAACACACAGCCCCAGCCTTCTGTTCCTCTGCTTCTGTCTGAGGAATTTAATCCAGATCAAAGCTAGTCAAACACAGGGATTTTCCAGCTTTTCTGCTGGGGTGAACCTCCCATGGATGTCACGGCCTTGGGACACTGCCTTGGCCAGCCTGGCCCTCGTTGCTCCTCTCACCCAAGCAGGGGGGCCCAGGAAAGACCAGATGTGTTTGAAAAGAATGATTAATCCCCAGACATGACAGCTTTAATGGTAACTGGGCAGGTCTTTGGAGAAGAGCTTGACATGAATGCCCAAATACATAAAGCTGCACGTGCTTCAGGGCAGTAAAGGCTGGTTTTGGCTGTGGAAACTCTTTGCTTTTAATTTTAGCTGAGGTTTGAGGAATGAACGTGACCAGCAGTGAGTTCTCTGGGGGTGGGAGGAGGATACTGGGGTCCCCCTTTTCCTAATGCCACATCACCCACATGTTCCAAGCTCCCTGCTCTCCACGGGGCTGTCGCTACGACGCCCTTGCCAACATCCAGCGTTCACACTCATAACCCCAGGGTCACTGCCAAAAACCACCCAGGGGCAGAGAAGGGACTGAGCAATGACAAAGACACAGCCCAGGCCCAACCAAAGGTGTTGACAACCTCTTGAGGGTAGGGAAGGGGGGGGTTGGGGGATGCAGGGGGTCTAATGGAGCCCTGGGTGTCCCAGCAGCCGCCTTCTCTCCCTTGCCCTGGGGGAGACCGGGGCCACCACACGCTCCTGCGCCTGCCAGGCAGATTTTATCAGAACCCTTTAATTAGCTTATCACGGGCAATTAGCTCCACAGCTCAAACTGCCCCTGGCACAGTCTGCAGATCTGGATCGTTTCAAAGGAGGGCTGCAGATGTGTAGACTTCCCCGGGAAACCACAGGGCGGAGCGGCAACGCTGGCGATGGTGAAGAGGATGCTCTGAGACTGGCTTGTGCTGCTCGAGCCAAGGGATGGGCCTCTTTGGCCCTAAAATTGCCCATCTCATCACCTCAAGAGGCTTCATTCTGCCCTGGATCTGAGCCTGGACCATGACCATCCCTGCAGTGACAGCAAGGAGGGAGCACAGCTGGGTCCATGTAGGACACAGGAGCCTGGGCAAGGGCAGGAACTGAACCATGTCCTCACAAATCCTGACACCAACCATGAATATATTCTCATCCAAAAATACCTTGAAGTTATGCCTATAGCTTCAATCTAACCAGCCAGGGACACTTCTTAGCTCATGTCCAGACTGTCCTCCCTCCTGTCCATCACAAGTGCCCCGTGGGAAGGGTCTCTGGATGTATGACCCCTCATTGTGGCTGGAAACTCGAGGGAAGCTGGTCCAGGCCAGCCCCATGCCAGGGACCTTCTCATGTTAATGGTGAGGAGAGCAATGCTGGTGGTGACAGGGTGGCCGCAGCGTGACGGTGCCACACGATGTGGCCGTTTCTTGGGTCACACCTGGGGTGACATCTTACTGCTATGGGACAGAATTGGAAAAGCTACTTGCCCTGGGCTGGAAGATTAAAGCTGTGGAGGGCAGGGTGACAGGCCTAATCCCTTCATCTTGGTTTTTTTTTGCTTTTTTCTTCCTTTTCTGAAGCGATCCCCACTTCCCTGCAGTCCCAGCTGCTGCGCTAGACTTAGACCCAGTCTGTCTCTGTGGGAGACCTGCTCCGGGCTTCGGCTGAAGTTCATGAATTTTGCCCAAGTGTTGCAGAGAGGAGATTGCATTTCTTTTAAGGAAACTGCATTTCCTCCAGTTACAGCAACCGGCTGGGAGCGAGGAGTCCTGTATTTTAATCTGGCCTCCGCTTTTGAGTCTTGGACGTTGCTCTGAGCCAAACCTCTGATCCTGCTGTGGTTCATTTTCAGGCGCGTGTGCCCCAGAAACTTTATTTTTTTTTTTTTTAAATTAATTTTTCATACAGAATTCTTTTGCTTGATGGATGCAGTGAGAAACTATTTCCCAAACAGGAAAGAGGACCTCCCGCCCCCCGCCCCCCGTCCTCTCTCTTGTGGATGTTTTTAATAACAACATCAATTGTCTGCAAAAGACTTATTCCTTTCTGACCTCAAAAAAACTCCTGGTTAGTGCATTCCAGCATGGCCACAAAATGAGCCTGAATGACTTCACAGGGCCCAGCAAGAGGTTTTCCATAACAATACACGGTTAGTGAAGGGCCTGGTCCCAGCAGATGGGAACCTCCTTGGCTTTGCTGGGGGCTGAGGATGATGAGCATCTCGGGAGCAGACCCCGAGGGCTGGGGCCATGGTGCTGCTGTGCCAGTGATTTCTCCAGCATTTCTAACTTCAGCTGCACCCTTTTCCCCCAAAGTCTCCATCCATGAGGGCGTCCCTGCTTGTCCTTTGTCCCGAAGCCCCCGTGAGATGTTTGGGCTGAGGAATTTTTCTGGTGAGAGCGATGGGCTCCTCGTGGTCCCAGCCAGCCGTACATGGCATGAGCAGGAGGAAAGACCTCTTGGATGTCCTGCTGATGAACCATGCAGATCAAGGAGGGTTTATGGTGGGGTGACAAAGAGAACGGGAGCCTGAAGCTCTCCAGTGCCATCCCTGAGGGTGGATGTGTCCCCACCATGCAGCAAGCTATGCCACCCACAGCCCAGGGCTACAGGATGGCAGAAGGTTAAACATACTCGTGCAGATGTGAACCAGCATCTAAATCCGGGTTTGAGCTGAGAGGTGGATATTTTGGGGTGATCTTCCATTTCCGTCCCTGACTTCAACACAAAGCACCCGTGTAACGGCTGTCACAGCACCAGCTGGCTGGGGACGGGCAAGATGATGCATCGGCCATGGTGGCACCTCTGGTCCTGCCCTTGGCTAGGCAAAAAAACCTGCTGTGCCCCTGCAGCAGCCAGGCTGGCTCAGCCCCAGCAGCCCCCCGAGGTCTCCTGGTTCAGAGGCTCCTCACTGGGCATCACACATTCACAGCTCTTACAGCCCAATTTTCAAATTTGCAGCCCTGCAGGGCTGGACCACAGCGATCCTCACAGCACCCAGACCCACCGGCCCCCAAAACTGTGGGCTCCCAACCCAGCCAGGGGGATTTTTCCAGCCCCAAACAAATTATCGATTGATTAAAGCAGCTTGGGACCAGCTGGAGCTGCTCACAAAATCATGGGGACTGAGCTGTAAAGAAAGGCTGATTTTCCTGTTAGGTCATTGGAAATACCCATCTGGGCATTTTTAAAATGCAGCATTTTGGTTTTCCGCTGCGAAAGGGCACGGCAAAGCCAAGGTCACCTCAAGGCAACCAGAGGAGGGAAATCAAGCCATAGATCATCCTACCAAAGGGACTTTTTGGGGTGGGGGATCAGATAAAACATTTCTATGGCCTGAAATCCTGGAGGGAAGGGAGCCGGGGGGGGGGACGGGGGGGGAAGGGAAGTGTGCAGGACAGCAGATGCTTTGGCAAGAAAAAGGAAACGAGTTTGAGCTCAAGCCCACCTCCGGACAGCAAAGCTTTTGCAGTTCCCAGCTTGGCCGGGGCGGCGGGAGCTCGCCCACTCCCGGCTCCCCTCCCCAGGCACACAGGGCTGCTCAGCTACGCCCTGGGCTGGGAGATCCCTCCGGACCAGAGACCACAGCCCCAAACCCACCCTTCCCACCCCAGCCGGACGAGCCAGAGCTGCCTGACACAACCCCCTGCCTCTGCCTTCGCAAACCTGGAGGTCTCGGGGAGACCCAGGCTCCCATTAGCTCCACAAAGCCTGACTGCAGCAGGGGCTGATGTGCAACATCCCTCCCACGGGAGGTTTTTTTTGGCTGGGTTTCTGGGCCAGCTGCTATGTGGACCACCAGCCATCTCCACGGGGAAGCCCAGCCACGTCCCCAGGGGTGAAGGGTGCCACTGTCCCACCTGGGGCCACCCCACCAGCCACAGCCCCAGAGCTGAGTGGGATGACCCTCCTCAGCCTCCGAGCAGCCCAGGGCGCTCCTGTGCACATCGGTTTCTCTCGCCTCCCTTCAGGCGACCGGTTTCCCAAGCCAAACCTCTGAAGTGTCTGTGGTTTGCCCGTTGCTGAACACAAGGCTTTTAAGTACTTGTTTGCCACGGTTTGCATCTCTGGCACAAAGCTCGCCGCAGCCCTGGAAATAACCCTGAGCTGAAGCCTGATCCCCCCAGCAGGAAATAAACATAATTTTATAAGCGTTAACAGACAGCAGAGTACCGGCAGGAATACGCGGCATTTCCTAGGAACCCAGATGTTTGTAAACCCAGGGGCTGCGCCGCGCTCGCGCTGATGTCAGGGAACGCTCAGGGCCTAGAGGGATGTTCCTACATTAGGAAACAATGTCTTAAAAAACCGCAAAAAACAGGGACGCCGGGGCTGAGAGGCGGAAAAGGAACCCGTGACACCCACCAAAGTGTCACCTTGCTGTCGGACCCAGAGGAGAAGGGGCAACTGGGAGCAAACGCCAGCCTAGAAAGGGTGGTAGGACAAGGAAGGTCTGAGATGCAAAGGGGACATGGCTGCCAGCCCTGGGTTAGTGGTTAAAGCTCTTTTAAGTTCTCAAGGACTTGAATTTCTGGCTGCCATGCGGGGTGTTGGACTGAGGTCCTGGCACTCAGCAGTGGGATGGTTCCTGGTCCCACTTGGAAAACAGACGGGTTTTCACCTGGAAGACCTGGGATCCTCCAGTCACAAGCAGAAAAACAAACTTATCTCCACCAGGACAAGCATTGCTTCTTTTAAAACCAGGCTTGGACAGTCAGCTAAAGCTTTCTCTGATGTCCCACCCCCCAGGAGCTCAAGTCTTCTTCACCTATGGCCAAGCACGTTCCCCCCGAGGGAGAAAACCCTTCCTCTGCCTTTGAAAGCGGCAAAGCAGATCCGTTCCAGCTGCACCATTTCAGGGAGTGCAAGTGAGAGGGATTTATTTATTGCTTTTGTTGACAAGCTAAACTAAACTGACGCTTGTAATCTGAAATCGAAGTATCTACTGCAGCGGGACGGCTGTGGGGGAGAGCTGAACGGGTGCCACCAGCCGGGCTCTGGCGAGGGCTCGGTCCCAGGGCACGTCCAGCCCTGCCCAGGACGCTTCCCCGGCACGCAGGGCGAGCGGTGCCGGAGCTGGCAGCACCCACCAGGTCCTTTGGGCTGTGTTTTCCCAGCAAAGGGACATAAAACCAGAGTTTTTCAAGTGATTGTTTCCAATGCAACTTGAGAGCCCTTCCCCGAGGACGGGCTGGGGACGCTTCTGCCCAGGGACTGGCAGTGGGTCCAACTGGGAGAGCAGCAGCACAGCCACTCGCTGCTGGCTGCTGCTGGGGCAGGGTCCCACGCTGCTGGTCTGTGGGGAAAGGTTTTCCCTGGATTAATACTGATGGGAGGCAGGAGACCTCTCCAGCCCCACAGCTCATCCCGGGAGCTGGTCCTGCAGGCAGATGGGACTGCTGTGGGTCACGGCGCAGTGCTAACGCTGCAGGCAGAGGGGCTGGAGTGCCTCGAGCATCCTAGGGATGGAGCACCCCCACGGCACACCAGAGACTGAGCAGAAGTCCAGCCCATGCCCCTGATGCCTCGATGGGGAAGGATCTGCATCCCTTGGTGCTGGAGGGTATTTTTCAGCCATAGCATGGCCACAAGCAGGTCCTTTTCCCTCTGTTTGGGCAGCTGCGTGGAGAGCGTCCCAGCCGAGAAGCAAGGATTTTGTCTCTCTATTTCAAACTTTCTGCTGGGTCATTTATCACTGGTCCCAGTCCTGGATCCATTCACTGTGTGGCTGTGGCTGGAAGCACGTGGGCAGGAGAAATGCCCCAGGACAGTGAAACCACAGGTCTGGTGAAGAAGGGGATCAGGAGCCTGTCTCCGTCATCACCTGTTCTACCTGAGACCCCAGCAGTAGATGTTGCCCCAAATGGCCCATATTCCAAGGGAGACCTTTGAAGGGATTGAGGACTAAGGAGCATCAGCCCCGGGGGGTCGGCAGTGTTGCTTGCCCGGCTTCCCATCTCATTTGCCCTGGGCAGTAGAGCTGCAAGGACTTTTCAAGTCCTCTTTCCTAAGGACATAGGAAGCATGCTGTATGCATCTCTGGGGAGACCTTAGAGCCCTTAGAGCCCCTTCCAGTCCCTCAAGGGGCTCCGGGAGAGATGGGGAGGGACTCTGGATCAGGGAGGGGAGCCATAGGATGAGGGGGAAGGGTTTTAAACTGGAAGAGGGGAGATTGAGATGAGATCTCAGGAAGAAACTCTTTTCTGTGATGTTGATGAGACCTTGGCCCAGCTGTGGCTGCCCCATCCCTGGAGGGGTTCAAGGCCAGGTTGGACGGGGGCTTGGAGCAACCTGGTCTGGTGGGAGGTGTCCCTGCCCAGGGCAGGGGGTGGCACTGGGTGGGCTTTAAGGTCCCTTCCAATGCTTACCATTCTATGATTCTATGCTTTTAGGGAGGCTTCATCAACAATAAAACCCTGAAAACAACCCTCGTTTGTGACACTCAACTCACATTTTTAATGAACCTAAAAGCCTATTATTTTAGGCAAAACAGCCTCAAATAAACACTCTTCATAC
Organism: Calidris pygmaea; assembly: GCA_003697955.1. NCBI lineage: Eukaryota > Metazoa > Chordata > Aves > Charadriiformes > Scolopacidae > Calidris > Calidris pygmaea. The sequence continues at coordinate 305,120 of QJSC01024989.1, forward strand.
TAAAGCTCAGGGACTCCTCCTGGATGGAAAAAACATTGCTTTCAGGATGGCTGGAGATGGGAAGGATGGCCATGGGTCTGGGAGGCTCAGCTGGTCTTTGAGAGAGCATCCAAGCGTCTTCAAGCTTCCACCCTGCAAATGGTCCTTTTGGGATGCTCTCTGTTGGCTCCAGCAACACAGGGAATGGAGGAGCACTGTCTGCTCCCCCCACCCTGAGGTGCCCGGGGGAACCCCATCCCACCTCATAGGACATGGAGACACTGAGGCTGAGAGCACATCAGCAAGGAGAAGAGACACAGTCCAGAACACCAGACCCTACACCCTCATGCCCTCCATTATTTTCCCTTCAGCCATAATAATATCCTCATCGGGAAACAGGGCTGGAAGATTTCATTCCTCACACCGTCCAGGTCTTTAACTCAGCCCCATCAACCTTCAGCCTTACTCCTTGCGCAATTCTCTTTTCCTTAAAAAAATACCAGAGATGGTTTCCTTTAGAGGGATCTTAAGCTCGGTTTCATGCCTGCATCCCACTCAGGACCTCGCTGCCGCCAGCTGCCCCCTTGGCCGTCTGCAGCCCATGGCTCCAAACCCTTTGCTAACAAACCCGGGCAGCGCTGGCCGGCGTCCCCGCGCGCCCAACACGTCCCCCTGCTCCGGATGATTGTTCAGGCCGGATCCCGCCCGGATCATTTTTAACCTTCAGCAACTTTGGCTCTGGTAGAACTAAGGCTGCTCGGTGGGTAGCCTATTTGAATCAGCGCTCCCTTGTATTTGCCTCTCCAGGTGGTAACGGGCTGAAAAGCGCCTGTAAATCCCTCTGAATGAACCACACAGCACAGAAACAAAGTCGAACTCTATTGTATTATGTTCATCTCCTTTTAACACGGGTTGGTTCAGCCACCCAAGATAAAGCAGGCAAGGATCTCACAGCTCGCTGTGCTGGGACCCTGAAGGAAGAGGTAGGAAAGGTCCACCAGACCCCGCCATGGCCCTGCGGGTTTTGTCTGCAAAGCTGCCAGTGCTCTTGCCACCCTTTTTCAACTACATCAAGAAAATAAGTCTCCTGTCCCATTCCCTACCACGACCGGTGCCTTTCACCTTTTTTTTTTGCCAAAGTTCAATCTGTCCTTTTTTTCTCTGGCCTTCGTTACATTCCCCATTTAACTCTAAAACTCCCTTTAGGTCAGTGGCTATAAATGGGAGACACCTTCATCTGAAAGGCATCGGTGCATGGCTCTGAGCTTGACCAACCTCCGAGGGAGCGTGTCTCTGCAGTTCCAAGGTAAATGGCGAACCTTTTGAAACAGTTCACTCTTCAGTGAGTGAACTATTATTATCTACCAGCGAGTGTAGTGACAAAGACAAGGGGTAACGGTTTTAAACTGGAAGAGGAGAGATTTAGATTGGAAATTAGGAAGAAATTCTTCTCTCTGAGGGTGGTGAGAGCCTGGCCCAGGTTGCCCAGAGAAGCTGTGGTTGCCCCATCCCTGGAGGGGTTCAAGGCCAGGTTGGAGGGGGCTTGGAGCAACCTGGTGTGGTGGGAGGTGTCCCTGCCCAGGGCAGGGGATAGAACTGGATGATCTTTAAGGTCCCTTCCAACCCAAACCATTCTATGATTCTATAAGTGCAATATGTCCCCTATGCCAAGTAGCACATTAATGTCTTACTTCTTCAGTTCAGGTTGTCTGCAAAGATTTTAGACAGCAAGCTCTCAGTCATCCTTGGCTGCTTGATCCATTTTATGGATTGGCTGCTCCTCACCCTCCCAAGACCCATGAGAGGACAGAAGGCCTCTCGGCAGAGGGGACTGCAGCCCTGAGGCTGAGGCTGGGCTTCTCCCAACGTGGGCAGAGGATGCAAAGGCAGAAAAGGCAGAGCTGAGCTCCAGCCCCGAGAGCTGCACACCAGCTGCCTCGCAGGGGATGCTGAGTATGGAGATGGCCACACACCCACCAAATCCTGCTGCATTCAGCTGCCCTGCTTGTACATAAATCCCTCGGTGTGTCAGCCAAAAAAGAGCTGGATGCACCCTTCTAGTGTGTCTCTGTGTTTGGGGTAATCCCTTTGTGCTGACCACAACACTGGATGGTTTCACCCCCCTGCCTGCGGCTGCAGCTGGGCTGGTGAGGACTCATTGTGCTGAGCAGTCAAGCCAGGGATGCTCTGCCACCTCCATGTCCAGCTCCTACTAATTTCCAACACCTTCAACTGGTGAAAGCCCTGATGTAGTAACACTGGCTCCAGAGCCTCCTTTCTGTGCTAGAGCCCGAATTCAGCTCAAACCCATCCCAGGGCAGTGCTGGGAATCAGAATCACATAATGATATGGGGTTGGAAGGGATCTCTGGGCGTCATCTAATCCATCAAGAACAGGTCCAACCAGAGCAGGTCCCACAGGAACGTGTCCAGGCGGGGTTTGAATATCTCCAGAGAAGGAGACTCCACCACCTCCCTGGGCAGCCTCTGACAGGGCTCTGCCACCCTCACAGGAAAGAAGTTCCTCCTCATGTTTAGATGGAACTTCTTATGTTCACATTTGTGCCCATTTCCTCTTGTCCTGTCCCTGGGCACCACTGACTGGCCCCATCCTCCTGACACCCACCCTTGAAGTATTTATAAGCATTGACGAGACCCACCCTCAGTCTTCTCTTCTCCAGACTAAAAAGACCCAAGTTCCTCAGCCTTTCCTCATCAGAAAGATGCTCTAGTCCCCTAATCCAGCTTGGCTTGTCTGCAAGAGATCCTTTGAGCTATCAAACTGGGAGTGACTGGGATGAGGAGGGAGAAGATGGGAGCAGCTGCTGGACTCAACGCCGGCTGGGACTGCCCTGTGTCAGCCCTGGCTGGACCCCGCGTTGGCAGCTCACACCAGATGCGTTCCCGGCTCCAGCAGCACGGACTGCTCTGTCCTGCCCTTTGCTTTTCTCCCCTTTCCCTGCCCCCCCACCACAGACAGACCGCAGCTTCGCCTCGCTGACCCACAGGCTCTCGGGCCAAAATGAACAACACCTCACCGAAGAAGCAGCCATGAGCTGTGTTCTGTGCATAGCTCTGTTTAAGTGAAAACAACCGCCCTGTGCCAGTTTAAATACAACTCCCCTTTTCTTACTTATATAACATGGTAACCTTCTTTCAACAAATTCGCTTTATTCCTGGCCCAACAAAGCGCTACAGAGCCCTTATGTTTCTTGGCCACAATGGCCAAGACCCTCCGAGAAAAGCAAAGCTGTTTGGAGTCAACGCTGGGTCCGTCTCGCTGGTACATGTCAAGGCTTACGAGAAACACGCCGTGCGTTCAGGGCTGGATGTTTGCTGAGGGCAGGGGAGGCTGGCAGGAGGGGAGGGCTTTCTTCTGGCAGTTTTCTGCCTTGTGTCACTGCCGAGCTGGGTCCAAGAGGAGAAATGTCAGCACAACTCATGCTGTTCAGCATCTCCCGAGCAGGGTCTGCCCTCCATCCAGCACACCTTGGGTGGCCCCAGCCTAGGAACATCCCTGGTTCTTTCTTTCTCCAGCTGAACAGGGATCTCGGTTTCCAACAGGAAGGGGAGAACAAGATTTGGGTCCCCACAACATTAAAACTGGACCTGCATCCCAAGACCTTCACAAGAAGTCAGGTTTGGCTTCTAAGGAAAGTAGTGGAGAAAGGTTCGGGCTAAAAGCAGAACTCCTCATCACCAAACCCAGGCAAATGATGTGAGATCCAAGGAGATCCACCTCCCTCCAAGCTCCTGTTTGCTGGGGTTTGGTGCCTGCTAAGCCAATGGCTGGAGGGTTCCTTGAGTCAGCTGTTGTTTTGGAAAGGCGTCTTTTTAGCCTGATGTTTTCCAAGAACATCAGAGCTTTGGCAGGGGCCAAGCAGCAGTCTGAGGTTAACAAAACAACCTGGTGTAGACAGGCGCTCCAGTGCCTGGGAGAAGTCCTCAGTCAGCAGCTCGGTACGTGCCTCAGGGATCTGTGCAGATGCCAGGGATGTCCATTCCTTGTCTTCCCGACCCCTTCCGGCGGCCGGGAACAGCTGATGTCCTCAGGAGGACAGTCCATGAGATGCATCTGGAGAACAAAGTCTCCTAGGCCTGCGGAGAGACAGCGATCGCCTGGCTCCCGCAGGCATTTCTCCACTACAAATGAAGTCTGCAGCCAAGAGCAACCTCTCCTACGTCCAACACGCTGTCTCCTTCGGCGGTACTGGGCCTGCAACAGCAGCAGGCGTCTCAGGGGACAAGCCCGGCTGGAAATGTCATTAGCGTGTGTCACCTCTGCCTGCTTGGAAGGATTAATCAGAACGAGGAGCTCACTTTTTAATGAGCCTTTTCATGGTGCGTCACTGGGGGAGAAAAAAAATACACACACACCCCCCCCCCAAGCGAAACAGATTTTCCAATAAAATTTATAGAGCATGAAAAGGGCTTCTGGAGTTAGGGTTCAGAGGTGGCTGGCCTTGTGTGTGTGGAGGCACCACCCTCCTCCTCCTCAGAGGATGAAAACAAAACCAACAAGCACAAAAAATCCCAGGAGCAGATAGCTGAAGTCACGTCCTTTGCTGGAACGAGTGAGTTGTTGTCAAATGACCCTTGGATGCATAAACTGAGGCCTGTGAGACATCTCTGTTCTGCAGGGTAGGCATGGGCCCACCACTATGGCCAGAGGGGCTCAGCTCCTCCAGGAGATAACCCTACACCAGGAGCAGCCCCACAGGCTTTCCTTGCCTTGAAGTAGCGCTTGGAAACCTCAGCCCAAGCCGGGCCATACTGTGCTGGGCTCTGTATTGAGAAGAAGATGCTCATCATGGAGAGCTTACAGACACGGGGCACCAAGTGGATAAGCAAACTGGGGATGCAGTGAAAGCCCACACACCCTTCAGGCTGTGTTTTGGTAGCCGTGGGTGTTATGTCTGAGGTAGGCACATCAAATTCATTTTCAGAGTCCTGGAGAAGAAGCAGCCACCTCTGGGGTGGTGCACCTCAACCTCGGGCAGGTGTCTGAGAGGGTGCAATGTCTGCAGGAGCCACTCTCCACCACCCTGGGTGAGATGCTTGGGCTCGATATCCCTCATCCATCCTTGGGCAAGGGGCAGGAGTGTCCCCAGGTTATCATTCACTGGGGCTGGCAGCTCGGGGGGAGGGGGATCACCCCGTGCCACGTATTCCCCAACTCCCTGGCCGGTCTCGGGGCAGAGCTGCAGCATGCAGGACCTCGGGAGCCAGCATCCCCTTGTGGGTGAGGGATGAGGGGGCAGGGAGATGGAGACTGGGGAAGGGGGAGAGGGATTTCCATGCCTGGTCAAGAGAACAAATTATTCTTGCATAGTCCACCCTTCCCTCCAGTAGCCAGTAATCCTTGCAACCATGACAGCCACTTCTCTTTGCCCCAGAGAACTGTATAAATCAGAGCAGAACAAAAGTTCTTTGCTGGGAGCTGGGCATGTGCGCTGCGTTTCAAAGGGTAGGCACATTTCTCTATAGATCTGCATTCTCCAGGGACTGTGACTCTGACAGCAGAGAGATTAAGCAAAACAACCCACTCAACCTACCCTTTCTCCAAGATCTCTCCATGGGTGGAACAAACCCATCACAGTCAAACCACAGGGCAGAGCCATAATTCACACTTGTTACTTTGTTTCTTAGTTGTTTAATGGCCTATTTTTCCTACTTAATGTTTTCAAAGTTTTGAGTAATAATTACATAGAATACAGGCTCCTTTGGCGTTAGAGCTGGAAAACTTAGAAATAATAAGGAAAAGCAAACCAAATGTACCAATTATTAGAGTCCTCAGGGAACCTGCAGAGCTCTAGTGAGCTGCATCCAAACCTTCAGAGAAGCCATTCAAACTACATTCCTTGCTGGACTGGTAAACACGCACACACGAGCCCTCGCCCACACACCCGGAGTGAAAAGCTTTAAATCAAAACCCAACGATACCAGGCAAACTTTTCGAGTTAAAGCAACCACAGCTTCTTTTGTTATTAGCAATGTCGATCTCCTGCAGGACAGTGCTGCTGACGGTGTCCGTCACTCACAGTAGCAAGAGGCAGATAACAGGAGAGAGCGAGCACTGATTCTCCCGTGCTCTTACGCACCACGATGTGTTTTCTTGCAACTATTCTAAGCAATCAGGGCAGCAAACTAATTTCTTTTCCAGTTATATTTGCACCAGTGGAGCCCTGGGCTCATGCCAGCTGAACGAGGTACTGAAAATGAGAGTCACGGGGAGTTTAAGCCCTTCTGCTCCTCAGGGGTTTCTTGGGAATGGGCTATTTTTCTGTGAGCTCCTAATTATACAGCTATTTGCATGGACAAATTTTGGCTTCTGCCTTGTGCCCCGTGTGCCTACTTCAAGATTTGGATGTTGGTGAGGTGTGGGATTATGATCTCCATCCGCTGCTGTGTCTCTCTTCCTGCCCCAGGGCCAGCAGGAGAACCTCTCTGCAGTCTGTCTGCTACCCCATCCCTAAGCTCCCCCACCTCTCCTACAGAAGACTGTCCTCAAGCTGGGCATCAGTGCCCACCTTGCTGACATTGCTGGAGAGGACATGAGCATCTCCTAGGTGGCAGCTCTCTGCAGAGGCGACATGGCATTTTGGGCTAGGGACCGTCAAAAGGTCCCTTGAGCCACCTTGGAGCCACCCAGCACCTCCACAGACCTCCAGGCAGAGCAGAACCAGGGGCAACAACTGCTCTGCAGCCAGACTCTTCTACCATCCCAGATGAATGTAACTAAAAACCTGGCCTGGCAATGTCCTTGAAGGAAAAGGAAGTATTAAAGAGCAAAGAATGAACAACAACCACATGTGAACATCATTATTCATACAAAGAAGTGCCATCCCCAAAATCCGTGCCAAGAAACCTACTGCCATGAAGTTCTTCTGCGTAGGAAATAACAAGAATTGTGTAACTGCAGCTGTTGTCAGAGCACAGAACCAGAGCTGGGAAGCTGAGTTATGGCTTTTGCCAACCTGCCTGGGTGTCAAATCTACGACACACAGTATCTGTGCCTCAGACAGAAATCACAGGGGTGACCCTTTTGTTGGAGACTCTCGGAAGAAGCATTTTCGTTTTTCCAATGAAAAACATCTAAATGTAGTAGAAACATTTTTTTGGGTTTATTTCAGATTGAAATGGTTTCATTTGGGGTTTTGAAAGCCAAGCCAAGCATTTGGATTTCAAACAAAAAAGGGAAATATTTCTGTCCTGCTTGGAATTGCCTTCCTTCAGATAATCAAAAACTTCATGGAAAGGGAAGAGTTTCCTCCGAGCATTCACATCCAATTTGAAACAGTAAATTAAAAGAAGTTGAACATTTTTAAGCAGCTCCCTTAGTAGCAGCAATGTGACTTCCTTCCCCCCAGCATCGGGACACAACCTCCCCTGCTTTGCCTGCCCTCGTACCACTAACGAGTGAGTTAGTTTCAGGGTGCCTGGTTTGAAGCTGAATTGTCTCCAGCCAGTGTCCAGGGGAGCTGAGCACCCCCTTTCCCTGCCCACCTTGCCTGCGGCCTCGGTATCGCTGGGTCAGGGGCACCCGAGCAGGTATTTTGGTGCTTTGTTTTGCTTTCCCTCTCATGGCTGCATCTGGAGAGTGGGGCCACAGGCACAGGGTCTGCCTCCCCCCAAAACTGGGGTTACATTCACAAAGAGACCCTGTTCCAAAGTGCCTCCAGCCTGCAGAGTGGGGATAAATACTATTTACTCTCTGCAAGCTCTGCATGAAAAATGATAAAACGAGGCTAAATCTCTGCTTTCTCTTTCCCCCCCCCCTCTTTTTAATGTAGGGAAGGTAAGACTCCTGAGCCCTGGGGATTGCCTTTATTTTCTCTTTTATGATATTTACTAAAGACTTAAAGATGGGAAGAGGCAGAAGCCTATGGAGTGTATGGGCTGAGATGAAAAGGTCCCGGATCCCCAGTGGGATAGGAAGGCTTCCAACAGGAGGCACAAGCTGCTCGGCTTTGTTTCTCAATTCAAACATGGTACCATGCACAAAAGGAGGCGAATAATATCGCTCTCCCAGGCGGCGAGCCCACGCCTCGCTGCTGGCCATAATAATAATAATTCAAAACAAAAAAAGGATGCCAGCAAGAAAAATGATTTGGGATTAAGGGTTCCCGTGTCCCACCTGCTGGCTCGGGGTATTCTTATGCTGAATAGACCTTCAGCTCCCCGAGACCTCAGGCACCCCGGGGCAGGGTCCATCCCTTTCCGGGCCACCATTGACATGCTGTGGGATCAAAATGCCTACGGAAAGATTCCTGGGGAGCTGATCGTGTGAATAAAAGGGCAACCTGTCAATGACTCCATGCTGGCACAAACGCTGAGGTTGTGGGGAAGGGGCAGCTCAGGTTTTCCTGCGAGGCAGAGGTTGGGGGGAAAGGGCAGCACAATGTATGCTAATGCCTGAGTTGACCAGGGCTGGGCAGCTTAATGCTACCCCAGGAACTCCCTGTAATCTGCCATTATATCCCTCCTTTGACATGGCTTTCCTCTGCTTAATGGTCATCTTTGGGCTTTGCTACCAAGGAACAAGGCTGAGCTGGCTGGCCCCTTCCCCAGCCCCAAGGTGTACAGACAATGCTCAATTTTCTCCTAACAGCACAAATACAATGAGAGAGTCAAGCTAGACTTAGATGTCAGTGGAACATGTAAACCCACCCCTTTTTCCCCACAGCCTCCCCTTGAGGCCACAAAAACCTCTATCATCCACTGCATGCAAGGAGGAGGAGCTCCACAGTTTGCCCACAGTGCTGGAGGAATGATCTCCTTCTGTTTGACTTGGATGAAGATCCCACTGGCTTCACTCATCCCCTCCTGCACGAGGTCCCACATGTTCCTGCAGAGCCTCCCACCCCATCAGCATCCACCTGTCCCTGTGTTCCACTCTGAGTGGTGGTAGGGGATGTGTCTCAAAGGCTGAGAAATGAGGTCACCAGCTCCCCAGCCACACAGACTCTCCCTGTCCCATTCACTGCCCAGATCAGCCTTTTCTGAGTGGGTTCAGGGGCTGTGAAACCCTCCCACCCACAGCCAGGTTCAAATCCTGCTGCAGGGAAAGGACAAGCAGCTGCTCCTGAGCCTCCACCATGGCCACTGGAGGAGCACCACCACCTACATTGGCCAGGCTAGATGAGCATCATCAGGTGCCTTGGCTGGAGGGGGAACATCACCCCCTGTGTTGGTTTGGGCTGGAGAAGCATCACCACCTGCATTGGCCAGGTTGGAGAAGCATCACCACCTGCCTTGGCTTGCCTGGAAGAGCATTGCTGTCCTTCCTTGCTGGGCAGAAGAAGCACCACCACCCTGTCTGGGCTGGAGAAGCTTTGCCGCCCTCCTTGGCTGGCCCCAGAGCACCTTGGCAGACTCTGAATGAAGGTCCTTGCTGGCCTCACCGAGCCAGAAGGTCAGTGATGCTGACAACGTGCCACCGCGGTACGGAGAGTAAAAGCTAAAACTGAAGCTGGAGGGAACGGAGCTCTGACTAAGGCTTCCTCAGAAAATAAACCACTCTGTTGAGTCTCTCAGCTGGCTTGGAAACCTCGTGGGCCACCAGGAGAGCTGTGCTCTTTGTGGTTTGTACGGCAGGCGCTGCTCGGACCCGTCGCTCTGATTATCCTTGGCACGGTGGTGGTGGCAGCGGCGCAGGTAGCCCAGGGCTGGCATTTTCCCTTCAGGGCTCTGCCCTGCTCCCACTGCGATCAATGGGGATGCTTCAATTAACTCCAAAGAGACTGCCATCAGCTCTCCCATCACCTTCACCCAGCACGGAACAAGCCCTTAGAAGCCCATAAATAAATAACAGCGTTTTCATACTGTTTTGCATCAAAGCTGGTGGGATTTTTAACTCGTTAACATCCATGCCCTTCATTTGCCCAGAATATTGCACGGGCACTTAATGGCGAACAATGAAAGGGATCCTCCCACAGCTTTACATGGTGAGATGCCACTTCTGCACATGGGAAGCTGTGGGTGACACCTCCACAGAAGGGGGGGTGTCCTTTCAGAGAGGAGCCACCGTTTGCAGGGTCCTTCAGCCCTGCCCGGGGCAGAGGGTTATAGGGCACCTATAGAAAAATTCCCTGTGAGGCAGCTTCAGCACCCTGCTTCAGCACCTCCCTTCTTTCAGGCTCTGGTGTTCAGGATCCAGGCACCTCTTGGATCCAAGGCTGGCCAGGTGGAGAACTGGTATAGGGAGGAGTGGGGAAGGCCAAGATATAGGGGAAAGCCTCTGTCTATAGGAATATATATATCTCTATAGGGAGCTGTGAGGTCCTGCTGGGGCAAAGCCTGAGGTGGAAGGAGCTGACAGACACACCGACAGACACTGAGGGGTGCCTTCAGCTGGGCTGGGGTTTCCTTCCCTTGGAAGGATGTGGCCACAGAGCGCATTTGTTCAGGCAGGGGTGGGAAACACCACGGCCATGTCACCCTGTTACAGACTGGCACAAAACGATGCCCATGAGATTGCCTCCCCCTGCCCTTGCCACCATTGCTTTCCTCCTGCTCCAGCAGAAACACCCACTGTTTCTCACAGACAAATTAAGCCAATCAAACTGACCTCATCAAGTACAAACCAAGAACGAATACAGCCAGCAGAGCAGAGAAACAGACACCCATGCAGGGGCTGGAGAGAAACAGACACCCAGCAGAGAAACAAAGACACCCAGAAGTCACTGGGAACCATCAGACACCATTGGCAACTTCCTGAACACGCCGTACATGAAGTGTCCGTGCTTTGGCTGTTGAAAATTTAGGAGGTGTTTTCAGCCTTCAGGATATGTGGGAACCTCACGTATCCTGTGCTTTGTACCGGTATTCAGAAGGCAGAATTTTTCCTATTTCAAAGACATTCGTTTCTTCCATAGCTGTTTGAAGGTAAGCGTTTAAGCTGCATCACTGTCTTTGGTGGTAGCATCAAGATACTGCTCTTCTGGCAGGAACTTCTGAACCAGCTACACCGAAATACAGTATTGGAGGGTGTCCCACCCTGCTAAGTCTCATCCTTTCTATCTGCTGAGGGCTTTTGCATAGATTCAAAGACTATTAAACAGCACAGTGAACTCTAGGACTAAATCAAAAGGGAGAGTCTCCCACCACATCATCTACATCAACCCCACAAGGTGTAATGGAACCACAGCAAAAGTATCAGTCAAAAAAACCATCACCTGCCTTAGTTTAAAGATTTAGGATGAAAGAAAATCAGCCTCAACACTAAGGGCACTTTCATCCTATTTGCAAAGACTTTCCTGGTCATCGCTTCATATGGGAAAGAGCTGGATTTGCTGCATTTCTTTGAAGAGGTACATCAAAAGGCATTGCCAAAGAACACAATTTGGGGGTATTACAGTCACAATACAACATTGCACCACTCATCAATTATGTGTCAAAGCCCAGCTGAAACACAGCTTTCAGTACGAGACCGTGATGAAGTGACAATATCGCCCACATCTATGAAGAAGGTCTGCACCGCATTTATCTCAGTGAGAGCCGGGAGCCTCTGGTAATTTTGCTTAATCTTTTATATGAGGTTCTGAATTTACAAGAGATTCAGTCTAGTTATCTGGCCAGAAAGGGAAACCCTGGCATCCTCTGGGTCCTTATGTTTTGCGGTGTTGTGACAATCGCCACAGCATCTCCTCGGACTGGTAATTCCGATGCTCGACAGGGTGTTGAATTTGGAGTTGTCTAAGAGGTTTCAGTTCTCTGTCTGGCGTTACTCCCTCCTGCAGGGTTGGGAATTGCTGCAAATTTTATTTTGTTTTGAAAGAGGGCAGTTCTTGACTCCCGTTTGCTTCAAGTCTCCAGCTGCTTTGCTCATGGCTTAACGGCACATGACTTCTATGGGCTTGTGGCACCAAACCCAGCATCTTCTGAGGCCTGGTCATGCTTGGTCATTGTGATCCCCAAATCCAACCCGGAAAGGAGAGACTTAGAGCAGGGAGAGGGGCAGGATGGCCTCTCACAGTGCACTCCCTGTTCCTGCTCTCCCAGTGTTTCTCCTCTCATAGGGCGCCTGCTCTTGAGGTTCTGCACTTCATCTTGTTCATAAAACTGATGCTAGGCAGAATACTTGGCGCAGCTGGATCGTGACCCACAGCTATAAATCTGCACTGCTCCCCCCACTTACACCCCCACGGAGCTGCTGTCACTGCCCATTTTGGGTTGAAAAACCAAACATGACATTTCCCAGGTGCAGATGTGTTTGTCTCCCCTCCCTTCCAGACTTCTTTGGCTTCTCTCTCTTTTTGAAGAGAAAGAGATTTAACATGCTCTCCTCCTGGATGGAAATGTTGAGGCAATGGCCAGGCTGGTCCAGAGGGACTGATCTGACACCTGAGGGCTGTGGCACTCCAGCCACCCCATTAACCATCCAGGCTGAGGAGCAGGGCTGGAGGTCTTCCCTTGCTCCAGGAGGACTCCAGAGGAAACAAGCTTTCCCCTGCCCCAGCACTGAAGTGGTGGGGAGGGTGGGGAAGGTCTCCTGGTGCTCACTGGCTGCAAGAAGAGCTTTGTGGAGCAGAGAAATGGGCTGTGAGAGGAGAATAGTGGGGAGAAGATAAGACAAGGTGGGAAGCTGATCTTGTGGCAAGACACTACACTGGGCTCCAGTGCTTCTGCCCTACCTGCATCCACCCCTTACAACCACCAATCTGGTCTCTGCTGCACAGCCCTATGGGCAGCCGCTCTTCAGGGAGGTAACATGCTGGGACCATGGTATAAATGGAGTCTAGGGGACCTTGCAGCCTTCTGACCTGTACGAAAGGGTAGACAAAATGCAGCACAACTGAGGATCAAGTTTTTTGGACTCCAAATGGTCACAACCACTTGTAAGCCCCTATCCAATACCAGTTAATTCATATAAAGAATTTGAAAATGTCCCAGATGTGTGATCCATAGAAGTAAAAGCCATTAAACCACTATTACTACTAATCTGCTACTAAAACTAATTATGAGGATACCATCTTTGGTTCAGAAGCCCCTAAATTACAGAGAACACACCAGCCAGCTATAGCCACATGGTTGCCCCATACTCAAACACCTCCCACGGAGTCTGGTGCTGCTCAGGTTGGAAACAGGACCTTTTTTCTGACCAATACGGCCAGTCTGAGTGGCAGTTACAGAGCCTGAGGCTGGGATTCATCCCCGCTTACTGCTGGCATTTTAACTGATGCTTATTTTAGGTGCCTGGCTGCCCTGGCCTTCATTAGGAGGATTTCTAAGAAGGAAATTCAGAGTGCAAGGGGAAATAGCTTCCCACTTCCCAACCAACGTGTCCATGATTCTGCAACCACATCACCATAAGCACAGGATGGCAGCCGCCGTTTAAATGAGAGTTACCTGGAGATCGTAAGCCCCAACATTATGAGCTTTCTAGAAGAGCTTAAGCTGAGAACTCCCAACTGTGACACGGGGACTGGAGGTTCTTGGGTGAAGGTAGCAGTACTGAACAGCCTGAAGAAACGTCCATACAATGTACTCTGGCTGGCCATGTGTCCCCCTGATCTACTCAAGAGGACAGAAGCGTTCCCAAACCCTGCTCCTGGGGCAGCCCTGTGTGACTTTTATAGCTTACTGTCTGCTCGAGAGCCAGATTTTCTTCTATCTCAGTGCTCTGTGGAGGTGGGTCTTATTTCTGCAGCTGGTGCTAGAAGACTCCACTTCAGATTGCGCAGTGATAAGAGGTGACTGGGGCTTGTTATGACTTTGCTTAACAAGCTGATGACATTTTTATGAATGAAGAAAGTCCCGAGATGATTAGAGTTGTTGATCCTTCAGAGATGCCAGGCCTCTCCCCTGACTAACAAACCCCGCTCACATTCTTCTCGGCAGATGAAATTTGTGCAGTACACTTCCTCTTCTTGCCCTCCACTGAAATTGTCCTCTCCTTCTGATCAACCTGAAGCCAGATGTGGGAATAACTTCGCTTTCCTTTAGGTGGGAAATTTTGGCTTCTGTCACATAGGATGGGCAGCTCCCAAAATGCAGGTGTGCGTGGCACTGTGGATCGGAGCCTCCCAGGCTGGGATGGGAGACGGAGCCTGGATATGGGCTGATCTTCCATTAAGGTCAGGAGAGGGACGCGGGATGAGGTGTGCACAAAGGCACTACTGTGTGTGGCTTTGCAAGAGACAATCCTGCCTCCTTAATGGATAAGACTGCTTTGAAAGAGTGAGTTAAGTGTGCCAGGGGTATATGGAGACTTTGTGAGGGGCTTTTCTAAAATCCCGCACAAGAGGCTGTTAAGGAAACCTGGTAACCAGAGGATAAGAGGCAAATTCCCATGTTAAAACCAGCCTTGGGAAGCAGAGACAAAGAGTTTGAACCCAGCAAGGCTTGGAGTGCGGGGAGGTGAACAGCGCCCGGGGCGCAGTCATAATTAAAAATAATAACATTGAGCACTTTCAAAGCACTTGGTAAACATGATTAACTAATTAGTCAACTCTTTACTAATTAACCAGTCACAGGACCGGTGTTGCTCAATATGTTTAATGATCCGGAGAGCGGTTGAATAGCCAGGGGCAACGTCGGGAAGGACGCGGTGGCTGCGCAGGGGATTGACAGGGAGGCTGAGATGAGCTCACAGCGACAACAGGGGCTCGGACAGGAGGGGACAGTCACCTCGGCACGGGCTGGACCCGGACCCTCTGATCATCCCAAAAAAAGAGCTGTCATCTTCTATTCCCCCAGCAACTCCATCACCCTCATCTCGGGGCAGGGGACTCCTGGGCATCTCCCACAGGCGCCCGGGGTTAATGTTTATGGCTATTTATGCACAGCAAGAGGCAGGTGGAAACTTTCTGATGAACCAGTCCAGTCTGAGATCAGGCTGAGCTAAACGTTAACCCCCCCTGAAATGCTGTGCACCTCAAGCTTCACATGAATGCCCCCCAGCCCAGTGAGGATGAGTCTCCACTCCCTTCCCTTCCAGTAAAAGGGGCCCTATGGGAGAGATGAGGAGGGACTCTTGATCAGGGAGGGGAGCCACAGGATGAGGAGGAAGGGTTTGACACTGAAAGAGGGGAGATTAAATGAGATCTCAGGAAGAAATTCTTTCCTCTGAGGGTGGTGAGAGCCTGGCCCAGGTTGCCCAGAGAAGCTGTGGCTGCCCCATCCCTGGAGGGGTTCAAGGCCAGGTTGGAGGGGGCTTGGAGCAACGTGGTCTGGTGGGAGGTGTCCCTGCCCAGGGCAGGGGGTGGGACTCGGTGGGCTTTAATGTCCCTTCCAACCCAAACCATTCTATGGTTCTATGATAAACCAATAATTGGAGTAACACCAGCACAGGATTGGGGAAAAGAAGAGCAAAGTAGGACCAGGGAGCCTCTCTGGCTGCCACTGCATTGTGAATTGGGCGGTTTTCCCACCCGTGCCTCAGTTTCCCCAGGGCAGGTACTGTCTGTGCGGCACAATGTCACACCAGACATCATGCTCAGATACCTTAGCATCAATTTGTTTGTTTATCAGGGCTGCAATTCAAAGCTGCCCCACAAATTGAGTGACAAACATATCCCTAGAAGACAGATGGAGCTGGTTTTAACCCTTCTGCTCATGACTGCCCCACACCTTTCTCCCTCCATGTGACTACCTGCCCTCTTTTACCTGCACGCACTAATCCCAGCAGGGTGTTCTCAGAGATGCTGCTGGTGGCACCAGGCTGTCTCTATTGCCTGTGAGAGGTATCACACCCAAGATAAAGCTGCTCCTGCACACCCCAGAGCCCTGCAGGGCACCTTCACACCCCTGCCATGATCCTTCCAGGGAATGACACCTTTGGGGGCTGAGTTTAAGTATTCCCTAGCCGTAATTTGGGTATTTACTGTCCAGGAGTCTCTGAATCCAAGCCACTGTGTAATTAATTGCATTTCACAGCATCACAAATGCCTCTAGAACAGATCCGTACGGCTCTGCCCATAGGTGTTATTAAAACATCTAATTACACAGATCCTTCTTCCTTGGCACCAGGAGGAGTTTATTCCCTGCAGGAAGGATCTGCCGGGGCTGAGGGAGCACCGTGCAGTCCCAGAGGGTGCTGAGTGGGGCTGAGCCAGCAGTCACCCAGTGCCATTTGTCTGGGAACAGCTGGGAAGTACTGAGGTTTCTGTGGGACCTGGAAACCTGGGGCAGCCATCCCGTGTGGTGGGATGCCATGGCCAGATGGTGTTTCAGCCACCACTACAGCCTCTTACAGGACACCTGCAAGAAAAACCAGGCTATGGAGAAGATCTGTCCTTGGGGATGTTCACCTGGAGCCCAGTTGGCTGGATAGGCTTTTTCCATCAGGCATCCCCAGCGAGTTGGGGAAGAGCACCCAGCACAGGGAAGACAGAGGACTGGGGCAGGACCTGGCAGGTCTACGTGACCTGATGGTACTGGGTGCTCTGCTCATGGTGATGGAGCATCCCACCTTGCCGGAGTCATCACAGAGGGCTTGAAAAAAGCTTCCTCTCTGTTTTCTCCTAGCTGACTCCTGGACCTTGAGAATGAAGGCCCACCACCGGGCAAGCATCTCCCAGCCAAGTTACCAGCTTGCCGTTGTGGTAGCAAAAATTTCTAACTGCAAACACTTGATTCTGCAGTTACCAAGAGAGAAAGAAAGAAAATTCTCCCATGCAGAACAGAGTTTCGAGGTCAATAGAGAAAACCCTGCGGCCTGAATACCCAATCTGGGGAGCCTGGGGAGCCTGGCAGGGAGGCTTGGGGTCTGGGTGTCTGCGTTGTCACACTTGTAGCCAGGTTACCATGGCTCATCAGCAGTGCATCCCTCCCCTGGCCCCCCCGGGGGTCTGCTTCTCGCCTGCATTCAATGGGCTCCGAGCTCTTCCAGCATTGAGAAGGACAGTTGATTTGCAGAAGAAAAGCCAGTCCCTTAGTGGTCCTGTCATGTCATTGCCCCGGGGGGGTTCATAAAGGACTGTGGGTGCAGCCCAGAAAGGGGCTACCCCGCAGCCCCCGGCGTGGACCAGGGATGGGCTGCTCCCCTCCCCTGGAAAGGGTGCTGCACCCTGGGGCACCCACCTCACCCTGCTCAGCCAGAGGTCTCTCTGGGTGTCCCACAAAGGGGACCTGAAGCATGGTGGCAAGCGGTGAGGGTGCAGAAATGGCCACGTTGCCTTAAATCGATGAGTTCAATTAACATAACCCCGAGCACGGAACCGACTGGGCGGCTGGTGCGTGGGCAAAGGGAGAGCTGGGACCTTGGTGTCTTCAGAATCGGGGTGAAAGCCACCGAAGCAGCGAGGAGAGAGGTGGGGACCCTGCTTTTTGGGGTTTTTCTTCCCAAACGCTTGAGCTGAGACCCAGAGCAGGGTATCCAGTGGGGATGCTCAGGCTGTGGGTGCTCCTCAGTCTCCCCAGTCGTCCCAGGGACAGGGACCCTCGCTCATTTCTCTTTTGGGGCTCCCCTCCACCAAACCCTGATGGTGTTTGCAACTGCTGGAGGAGGGGAGTTGGGTGCTGCTTCGGCCACGTCTGTCCACCCCCTCCCCTCCTCCCAGGGGCTGACAACTGAAATAAAAGGTCCATTTCTTTAGAAAGCCGGGCCTGACTATGGGAAGGATCCCTGTATCCATGCAGCTCGCCCGGCCTCCCGCTCCCCTGTTTAGTAATCTCACTTCTGGGCCTGAATTCATTCAGACGTTGTGAAGGATTAGCTGACCTTTCTTTCAGCACTTGGTAAGCTGGGCATGTTAAAGCTTCCCAAAAATTAAACTCTCAGGAGGCTGTCTCTGAGGCTGGGAACCTGAGGATCTGCTCAGCGGCTGCGGCCGCTTCTCCAGCATCTGCCCCGGGGCAGGGACAGACCTGGGACTGTCCCTTCGTCCCCCACAAAAGCGCCCAGATCCATGCCCAGCCTTAGCACCCGGCTGCACAGTCCTGGTGTGGGGTGAAACCAGCTGGTTTTCTCTCCTACGAGACAGTTTGGTGAGAGTTTTTCCTCTCTGCCCTATAGGGGATTCAGCGCCTGCTTTTCCTGGCTTCTCTCTGCCACTGTGAGAGGGTGGGATAAGGGAAAATGTGAGCCTGCGAGCCGGGGAGCTGAGGTTTGGGAAGGCACGTGAAAGCTGAGAATGGATGATGCTGTCACAGCTAATGGGTGGTGCAAGCTGGCAGGGACAAGCTGCTCCTGCCTTTGCAGGGGAGCGTTCACTCTGAAACCTAACGACGCCTTGTGGCTTGGGTAGCATTTTGCTGCCTTAGGGCTCAAGCCAGGACTGAGCACGAGGATTTATTTCAAGCTCCCAAGCTCAGGTGACAGAGTGACACACAAAGTACTTCCCCAGAGGTGGAATCGGGCACACGACGAGGCTGTGCTCCCCCGACCAAGTGAACCTGAATCTCTGAGCTGCTCTTTGCAGGATGCATGGGAGATGCAGGAAAATTCCCCTCTTTTTTTTTTTTTTTTTTACCACATTTCTGCTATTAATTCTGCCATTATGGTGAATCTCAGAGCTGGGGGACTACACCTGGGCACACACAGAAAGGGCACCGCTATCAAAGTGCATGTTGGGGACACAGAGCTGGCCCCAGGCACGGGCAAGGGAGGTGAAATTGCTGCTTCTCCCAGGAAAAATCAGCTGGAGCCACAGGAGAGCTGGTGGCTGTGTGGTCCCTGCCCTGCAAAATGCTATGGGCTGCCTTTGGGGAAGACCCCCTGCTGCAAGTGGGGGTCCAGGAGCGACCCCGCGTTCCTGGAGGCTGCACCTTCCCTCTTGAGTTTCCAACTCGGTCGTTTGGGGCTGTGTTGTTGCATT
This sequence comes from Calidris pygmaea, assembly GCA_003697955.1. NCBI lineage: Eukaryota > Metazoa > Chordata > Aves > Charadriiformes > Scolopacidae > Calidris > Calidris pygmaea. The sequence continues at coordinate 323,859 of QJSC01024989.1, forward strand.
TGGCAGAACAGGAGGGAATTCATCCTCCCCAGCAAAGCCCTCGTGCAGCCCAGCCTGACCTCAAGCCTGAGCCCAGGCGGGGACAACAAACTGCACAGGGGGAGAGCAGGGCTTCATCCAAAGCCCACAGAAACCGGTGGTGAAATGAGAAATTCTTTCTCCCCTTCCCACTTGCTCTCCCTCTCTGTCTCGTTTGAACTGAAGCCATTTAGTCACAGGAAGAATCATGGAATCACAGAATTTTCGGATTTGGAAGGGATCTCTAGAGATCCTCCAGTCCAACTCCCCTGCCAAAGCAGGGTTGCCCAGAGCACATCACTCAGGAGCATCCAGGCGGGGCTTGAAGATCTCCAGAGAAGGGGACTCCACACCCTCCCTGGGCAGCCTCTGCCAGGGCTCTGCCACCCTCACCCCAAAGGAGTTCTTCCTCAGATTTGAGGATGTTCCAGCTTGTGCCTGTTGCCCCTCGTCCTGTCACTGGGAACCACTGAAAAGAGTCCGGCTCCATCCTCCCTCAACCCACCCTTTAGATACTTGTCAGCATTGATAAGGTCTCCCCTCAGCCTTCTCTTCTCCAGGCTCAAGAGCCCCAGCTCTCTCAGCCTTTCCTCATCAGGGAGATGCTCCAATTCCTCCATCATCTCTTGCCCTATGTTGGGCTCTCTCCATTAGTTCCCTGTCCCTCTTGAACTGGGGAGCCCAGAGCTGGACGCAGGATTCCAGTTGTGGCCTCCCCAGTGCAGAGCAGAGGGGGAGAATGACCTCCCTCCACCTCCTGGCCACACTCTTCCCTACGCAGCCCAGGATCCCATTGGCCTCTTGGCAACAAAGCGACCACATCCAAAGGTGGCTGCAGCAGTGGTGTCTGAGCCACACTGGAGCCCGGCTCAAGCGAACCCGTGGCCGCTCTCCTCTACTTTCCATCTACTTAAACTCAGTTATTTAACGGAAGCTGCGAGGGGGGGTGTCTTTGTTATCCATTTAAATTGCTTGTTTAAATGGGCAGCCGGCTTCTAACGGGGCTAATTTTATAGGCACCATAACCCGACGCGAGAAGTTTCTTTTACGACTCTGCACTCCCCCTGTCTCGAGCCCCGGGGGGTCTGCACAGACCCGCCAGCCCGCGGGCGGAAAAAGGCATCAGTAATTGGCAAAAGGAAAATAAAAATAAAACTGTCTTATGAGATATAAATTAGATTATTGCTCCGGGGAGATGAGCTGCTCCGCTCACCCACGGGGCTGCTGCCGCCGGAGAGCATCTGTTGCAATTACAGGTTCTTCCAGCAGAAATGACCTCCCAAATATTTCAGCTGCAGCTGGAGCAGGCACAAACACTCCATGTTCTTTCTACAGCTGAACAGCAAGTGCTTGGTGTCTGCTAAATCGCTCGCTGGTGGCCCCATCTCCTTTGAGGGCCCTGGGGGGGGTCCGGTCCAGAGTCCCCTGGCTGGAGGTAACAGGGTCCAGATTGTCACCTTGGAGCGGGCGCTGGAGGCTGAGCTCGTCTCTCTTCGTGCGGTTTGTACGGTGCAAAGTGCACCCCTGGCACCAGATCAGCAATATTAATTGCCCGTGAGAGGAAGCATATAATCAGCCTTCAATGCTGTATAATTACACAGAAATTACCAGAAGAAATTAATTCCAAAAGGTGAACATATGGGCCGCGACGCTGAAGCTGAAGCTGGATTTTGCCTCTGGTTACTGCCAGTCATAACTGAGGGCAGAATCTAGGCCAAAAGTGTGTTTTCTAGTTCGTGATTTATTGTACCAAAATGGAGCTGGTAATGAAAACCGTGCTCCACTTAATACACAGTCGACTTCCAACAAAAATGCCAGCAGGAACTCTTTCTTCTCCTTCTTGCCCTACAGCTGCCCGTCAGCAGAGGATCTATGAGCTCGGCGTTGGGGAGAGGCACCACCACCCCATGAAACCCCAACCCTGGCTGGCACCGGGCTCTGCGGACGTGTCCCTACAGCTCCAGACCCTCCTCTGCCTCTGCCCCATCTCCCCCCGCATCCTCTCACGCTTCCCCCCACCTGAGCAGGGCTGAGCCTGTATTGCAGATTATTTCAGCAAGCAAGTGAAAATCCACCTTAATTGCAGATTATTTCAGCAAGCCAATAAAAATCCTCCTAAATTGCAGATTATTTTGGCAAGCAAATGAAAAGCAGGCTCTACGACTATGTGTTTCTGCACAACAGTCTCCAAAATACCCTCCTCTGCTGCAGCATCGACCCATTCAACCCAACCCATGTGGGCGCTGAGCACCCACAGCAGCACCCAAAGCCGATGGAGCCATAAGGTATAAGAATTTTGTTCCTTCCTGGCCCAAACTTCTGCTTCTTAGCCTTAAAAATGCCTTTTTTTTTTTTTTATTTATTTTCTGGGTGCCAAACCAGCAGGACACCTCTCCTCTCCTTGCTGAGAGCAGCAGGTGGAGAAAGCTCTGAAGAAGCCAACGGCGGGGAAGGGACCCTCCAAGCCCTTCCAACCCCAGCCCTTGAAAACATGGGGCAACCTGTGGGAAACCATTGGGAGATGGCCGAGTGCCACGGCCGAGCCCCTTCGCTGCGAACGGGGATTCATTTGCATGCCAAAGTTGTAGTCGGGCGCTTTACAACACGGTGTGAGCATATAAATGTATTGGAATCTTCAATATCGGCCGGCAGCGCCGCTCCCTTCGGAGAAAAGCCCTCCGAGGGAGGGGAGTTGGCGGAAAGGGGTCCGGAATAAAAGATGCCCGAGTGAAATCCGGGGTGTCCCCCGGGCAGCGAAATGATGGAGAGCTGAAAGGCCCCAAATTCGGGCACATGGCATATCTGCGGCGGGGTTTTCCCAGCCAAAACCGTGCGTGCCAGCGACAACAGGAAACTCGCGGGCTGTGTGACAAGTGTTGTGGCCTCTCCTTAGCTCTCTTACTGCCTCAATGGGTCCCGGGTGACTCCGCAATCAAGGTCCCATTCAAGCCAGGAAGAGTCGAATCCCAGGGATATGTGTTAGGCCAGCACTTTCCACTTCTCTTTCAGTTCATGGACACCTATAAATTTCCCGGGGACAGCAGTACAGTACATGCCTCCGCTGCAGCCACTTCCACAGACTCCTTAAAAGTAGTCCAGGACCCTGAGAAAATTCATTATATTAAGCAATTAACAGCCGTGCGTGTGAGTTCACGGACCTTCTCCCTGCCAAGGACCAGAATACAAATTATACCACCCCTAGTCAAGGCCAACGAGTCAAATTATTGGCGATAAACACATTTATTCCAAATGTTGACCCATTTTACATCCCTTTATTTAACGCAGCTGCCCTAAAGGGCAGTTGGAATAAAGGGAAAATGAAGTCTGTGAGTCTTCACGTGTCCCCGGTTCTCTCGGCAGAGCTGGCTGAATTCTGGTTGCTATTATTAGCGTTGCGATTGTTGTTGTTATTATTATTGTTATGATTATATGCATTTCATTCTCTTTTGGGTAATGAATAATTTATGACTCTGTCTCGATCCCCTTTCAATGGAGTCACTATCCAGGGAGACTTGCTGAATAATTTGGATCATTCGTTTTCAAGTGCATGGACTGCCGACAAATTGTTCGCTTTTCATTACTGGGGACATTCATTGGTCACCCAAATCAGGGTATTTCTTTGGTCGCCTCAAGCACGTGATGTGCCGTCTGGGGTTTTGTCGGGATTTTTTTTTGGTTTTTTTTTTTTTTTTTTGATTGGGTGAAACTTTGTGAAGCGGAGCCGAACAAATAGCTCGTTTGGCGGGGTGGGGGTGGTTAGATTTCTGGAGAAATCAGTTTGCCAAATTTTTGTGAACATTTGGTGGTTTCACAGCGGCTTGTGAGAAGGAAATGCTGTGGAGCATATTAAATGGTATTTAATGCTTTAAAGGCATCACTAAAAATTGGATTGCCGTTTGATTTGATCAAAACTTTTACACAGCTGATTACTAAGCTTTTGTTTTCTCAGTGCTAACCAGGGAAATACTGCAGTATTAGACCTGGCTGCTTCTTTGTCTAAAATCAAAGTGAATTTTCAAGAGGCTTGCATTTGGGGATCTTTTTTCCTTAAAATCAAATGAGTGCCTGCATTAACCAGGACTGGTTTCGGGATCCTGCAGAGCCCTGACCCTGCCCGCATGGTCCACCCCGTGACAGCAGCATCCCCCTCCCAGCCCTGGGCAGGCTCCGGGCTTGACAGGGACGTGTCCCCAGGGGAACACACACGGTATGACGGGGACAAGCACTGCTTCTCACTCTGCTGCTGGACCACAGGATGGAGATGGTCGACACACCACCACTGCTACCCGCAGTTCGTCTGGGAGGTCCCCACTTGGGCAAACCTCAGCAGATTTGCCACCAGCTCCATGAAAAATACCAGGACATGCCACACTCAGCTGCATCATGAACCAATAGCAAAGCTGTGCTGGTCCATGGACCCACCTGGTCCTCCCTCTGCTGTGGGATAGAATCATAGAATTGCCCAGGTTGGAAGGGACCTTTCAGATCATCGAGTCCAACTGCCAATCTGACACTGTCCAAACCCACCACTAACCCATGTCCCTCAGCACCACATCTGCCTGGCTTTTAAACACCTCCAGGGATGGTGACTCCACCACTGACCTGGGCAGCCTCTTCCAGTGTTTGATAACCCTTTCAGTGTAACATTTTTTCCTAATATCCATCTTAAACCTCCTCTGGCGCAACTTGAGGCCGTTTCCTCTTGTCCCATCACCTGTTCCTTGGGAGAAGAGACCGACCCCCCCCCAGCTACACCCTCCTTTCATGCACTGTGTCCCGAAATGCCACGGGCTGAATCCAGGTTCACCCAGGAATTACTGGGGCTGTGCATTCCCGTTCTGACTCAGACCTTCCCGGCGCGACGTGGTGTGATTGCAACCCCATAGACATGGAGCATCTCAGTCCCTGGGCCACGATGGCCGCAGAGGAACAGCTCGTGGTCCCCAGGGCCCGGAGCTGGAGGGCTTCATCCCCTCCCTGCCCTGTGCTGCTGCCTGCGCTGCCTGCACTGCCTGCTTCAGCCCCGATTTACGAGCAGCGTGTGAAGGACAGACACTGGGCCGCTGGGCTGAACAATGCGGGAATATTAGCCGAGTTACAAAAACAAACAAACCAAACCCCGCCGGGAGCCCGTTTCATTTATCTTCTTTTGTCCAGTTTTGCTTCAGCGTGAAAGTCGCCCTTTCAAGTCCAGCAGTTGTGTTCCAGCCCCGGCGGGTAGCTGATCCAAAGCGTTACACTGAGAGCTTCCCAATGGCATGTTTGCACAGTTCAATTCATTTCTAAATATTCAGCGGAGTTTCCCTCCCTCCTACCCTCCCAGGACTTTTTTTTTGCCCAAGAGCCGAGGGTGTAAAGTACAGGGCCGGGGATACTGGTGCACAGAGCCTTTGTGTGCAAACACAAGCTGCTGTTTGTATTTGCCTTCACACTGTCAGAGCCCAATTGTGTGCGGTGCAATACTGGCTACCAGTCTGCTTTCAATATCCGCTCGGCCATCCCCGCTGCCAGAGGGACGCTCCCCCTCCCCGGCCGCTTTGAAGCAAAGTGATTTAATTTCATGAGACTTTCGGTAATCACGTTACGATCTCCAACATTAACCAGAACTGACTCCCTATTGCAAAAGGGAGGGCGGGCGGGCAGGCGACCGAGTAAACAGCCTGGCTGGGGACAGCCCGCGAACGCCGGAGGAAGGCAAAGCGCAGGGACGGCTGCCTGGCTGGTTCTGCGCCCCTTATCAGATGAGGCTGGAAAACAACAGCCTCTCGCCAGCGCCGGGAGGGAGCAGCCGGCTTTGACCATCCCAAAGATGCTCTACTGGCTGCTCTGCTCCTCTTGGTGTTTTTGAAAATCAGACCTTTTCCTCCTATCTGTAGCTCTACCCGTCATTTACCTTCCTTCCTCCCTCTTCCACGTACAGTGTCCTGATCTTACATCCCCCAGGTTTGTGTCTGGTTTTGGGTCCTCCTACTTCTGCATGTCTACATGCTGCTGTGGCCAGTGGTCCAGAAAGATCCAGGGCTCCTCTGCAGAGGGAGCGGGGTCTAGGGAAGGTCTAGCATGAAGAAGAGGAGGCTGAGAAGAGGGAGATTCAGGTCTCGCCTGCCTGCGCTGTCTCTCCCTCACTCCTGTTCGCCGCCCTTCACGCACGGCTCAGGTCTTCCCAGAACATCTCCTGACCAGCCAGAGATCATACACTGGACCCCAAAGGTAAGTACTTCTGGAACTGTGGGTGCAAACCACAGGGAATTCTCCAGGGGCTGTACAAAAAAATCCCTTCTTCCAATCAGATATGTTGCCCTTGCTCTCCCCATCCACTATGGTCTGACTGACTAAGACTGAACCTTAAATATCCAGATTGCTGACATTAAGGGACATTAATTCACCCCATGGAGCTGCCACGAAAATAGTCAGACTCGGTCAAAAAGCAGCCCAGATCACAATGATCTGTGACGCCACAGAGCGCAGCCTGGTAGGGATCAGGGTGATGGATGGCTCTGGGGAAGGCGACATGGACTCCCCATCCGTCTTTCCATCCAAATGTGTGGACGTGGAGGACGCAGCCTGTGTGAAGATGGTGACTGGGGACGGAACAGCTGGGCTTCGCCTCGCTCAAGCTGGGAGCTCGCAGACCCAGCACGGATATGGCACGCAGCCCGGAGAGCGAGCCGCACGAAGCAGGGACTGCTGAGCCAGCAGCTCTCCTCCTGCATTTCTTCTCCAGTTCCCACCTGGGACGAGGCGGGGAAAGAAATCCCCCTGCTCCCCAGCACCCTGAGAAAGCTGGGAGTGCTCTTCCCGCTTCATCAGGCGCCGTCATCGGATCTGCCTCTGCTTCTCCGCAATCAGAAAGCGTTTCCCATCACTCCCGCAAGTCAAAAAGAATAAATCTGCCCTAAAACGAACCCGCAGAGCCCGGCTGCTCACAGCCTGCATCACTGCCCCCACCACTCCTGCTCCTCACAGTGGTTTTGCCCTTTTCCGGGTGAATTTGGGAGCGCTGGGTGGAGGCTCTTGGCTCTCCACCCTCCTCTCCCCAAACAGAGGAGATGCAGCAACTTTAACCCTCAAACAAGGAAAAAGTTTGTCTCCGAGAAACCCCCGAGGCTGCTCGCCCCTACCTGCACCCACCCTCCTGCCCACACAATCTCCTTCTCGCTGCTCATTTTTGGCAGAAGATGGCAAAGATCTGCTGGGCTCCCCCTTCGCCAGCTCCTCCATCCCCCGGCACACATCACAGGAGGGGCTGGGGGCCGCAGCCCCCACCCAGCACCCTGTGCCACCCTGCACCAGGCTCCGTGCAAAAGGGGGTCCCTTTCCAGGTGATACCACAACCTGGGTGACAACAGCCAGTGGGCAAAGACAGAGGTCCCTTCCAGACCATAATCCTCCATGAAATAATTTAGAAAAAGCCATGAAATAGAGGTTTTTTTCCCTTCCCCAGCCTCCAACCCTCTATCGAGGAGGGAGACCCAGATACGATTTTCAACCCTCCCAATCATTTACGAGACACCTTGAAAAAAGTTTGGAAGGAAAACTCCTGCCTGCACCCTCCCTGCTCTCACTGCTGTGTGGGCGACATGGAACCGGGCTCTTTCCCTGCCTCTTCCTTTCCCCACTTGCTGCTCTCCCCGACGACGTTGCCGTCACTTTGCACAGACGCATGGTGTGAGCGGCAGCAGTTTTGTGCCTCCTTTGCCCTCCAGTGCCAGCTGGGACCTCGGGGTGCCCAGCACCGTCCCCACGAGCCCCGGGATGAAGCAGCCTCTCCTGCCGTATCACTCCATGGGTTTTTAAACTCCACTCTCCACTTAAAACCCATGCTGTTCAAAATAAATCCATAAACCAAGCTCCCAGCAGAGCCGCGTGCCTCCTCCATCCCCGACACACTGCCCACATGGGTCTCTGTGCTCTCCTGGGTCAGAACCCGTTTCTTAAGTATCTACTAAAAAAAAAAGGCAAGATTTTTTCCTCCCCACCGGTTACCCCCCTGCCTTCTGCTGAGCCTAATGCAAACTCCCTGCCGGCGTGTGGCTGAGCCCCTTCGTGATCTCTGCTGCAACCACAGGCTGCTCCCACCAGGGACGGAGTGAGAGCGGCTGAGACCCCCGGCTCCTCTCCCCCCTGCAGCCTCCCCAGCCGCACCGCAGCGGCTCCGAGCAGGAAAAGCCCCCTGTCTCCTTATCAGTCCCCAGGGCATCCTAATCCCCCTGTAAATGAAAGCTATTATACAGATATCTTTTTTTAAAAGCCTGCCCATCGCTTCAGCCAGGCAGCCCCATCCTAGTCCTAGCTATCAGGAGATTTTTTGGAGCGGGGCTAGCAGGGGTGAGAGGTTGCCACCAGAGAGAGGTGGGTTTGCACCGGGTGAGGATCTGGCCCGTTTCTTGCCAAGCTGTGCTTTGGTTCCCGTAACGCCGCGCTGGGCTCCCCGGCTCTGCCAGGCTGCCTTGGGGAAAGCAGCGGGGATGCGGCAGGGATGCGACAGGAACGTGACAGGGATGTGGCAGGGATGTGGCAGGGATGCGGCAGGGATGCGGCAGGGATGTGGCAGGGATGTGGCAGGGAT
>QJSC01024989.1:332516-372946 GCA_003697955.1 Calidris pygmaea
GGCAGGGATGTGGCAGGGATGCAGCAGGGATGCTAGGGGAGGGGAGCAAAGGAGGTGTCCCCCACTGGTCGCAGTGGCAAAGGCCAAACAGCAGCCACTGCTCTGGGGACAACCTGGGGACAAACCTGGGCTCTGCCACTGCCGGACCCTTTCCCCGGGAATCATCTGTCTGTGTGGGCTGGTCCAGGCAGCAAAACCTCTACCTCCTCTGCTGCTGCCCAAAAAACCGGGGGGACCTGCTTGGTGCAATCATAAAGATACCACAAATTAATGGTCTGGGTGGGGTTGAGTCTGGGGGCTGTGACGCCCCTCACTGGGGTTTTGAGGGCTCAGCCTTGCCACAGCAAGGGCTGATGTGTCCTGAGCTGCAGGGAGCTGTGTCAGTGCCTTCTAGGAGAGGCTGGAGGTGGCATTTGGTGGGTCCCGGGGCTGGTTTGGGTTTATTTCTGCCATTTGACAGCAACACAGTGTGAAATGGTGTGCAACTTCTGCAGCGCTCTGAAACTGGTTCCAGTTTTCCTGATCCAAGATCTCCTTTGCCCTGCGTGTCCCCCAGGGCAAAAGTGGCTGGGGAAGAAAGACAGCACAGCACCCCAAAATCCTCAAAAGGGTTCCCAGGAAAAATTCCACTTGCACAGCCCAACCCCGGCATGCGATAGCCCGTAATAAGTGCAAAAGCCTCCAAAAACACCGTACCAAAAAGCAGGTCATCCCAAAAGGGAGGCAGGAGAGACCTAGGACGGATCCCTGGCCGGAAAGTCTGCCCCCCATCCCTGAGGATGAAGGGGAGATACATTAAGAATATAAAGCCAGGCTCACGCATCCCAGAGGAGCCCACCTCATGGGCCAGGTGGGAAAACCAGAACCCCGGGAGGGTTTTTACAAGCAGGATCCCGACAGGCAGCGGAGATTCAAGAGCCCTCGCGGCTTCTCGCTCCGTCCTGGGAGAGGCAGCACGTCCCCCCCGGGTGGTCACGGGGAGTTTGCCGAGGCGAGGACAGCGTAGGCTGAATAAGGATGACATGCTTTGGCCCAGAAAGAGGAGGGCAGAGATTAGCCGCGGACCAGCTCAAGGGAAGGCAAGTGTCCAACCCGGAGTGCCAAGCCTGGTTTTGTTTTAGCCTTAACTGCGCTTTTTTGTTTGTTTGTTTGTTGGTGTAAAAACCTTTCTGTTGGAAATCAGTTTAACTTTAAGCTTCCTGAGAATAAAAGCCTGTGAGAAAGCTCTGCCCATGCAGGGCCCACTTGGGAGGCTACAATGGGAGTCTCAGCAGCTTACGGGCCCATATTTCTATGGCTACAGCACCCATCTGCTCAGCAATACAGTGTTACCCACAGCTCCTGCAATTCCCCATGCAGAACCACCCGCCGGGAGCCCAACCGGGGCCGGGGGGGTGAAGGACCTGTCACTCTGGGGACAGCACATGGTGCCACCAGAGCTCCAGCCTGCACAGGGTCCCTTCCAGTCGCTGGCTGGTGCCGTGACGCTGGTGAAGCTGCCCCGGGTGGAGCGTGTCCCCAGACACAAGGACGCTGCGATGCTGCTTCACGCCTTTCTCACCCCAAGTCCAAAGCATTTTGCACAGCCCCCCCTTTGCTCTCTGTAAGTGGGGAAACTGAGGCACAGGGAGAAAAAACAAGCCTGGATCTCAGCAATGATGACTATTCCTAATGTCCTCGGAAGGCAACGGGCGGTATCAGCACACGCAGCTCAAAAACTCCCCTCTCAGCCTTGCCTGGCTGGCTCAAGTGAGGGACATTGTCGTGCTGTTCTGCCCAGCCCCAGGTAACAGCATCCACCTCAAGACGAGTGGAGGGTGCTACCCCCTGGGGATCTTGCGTGGGCACCCTGAGGGTCCTATCCCATATAGGATAACCCTGGATATCCTGCTCCGAGCCTCTTTGGTCAGATAAGAGGTGAGAAAGGATGCTTGCTACCTTCCCCATCCTTCTGGGAGAGATAAACAGGGTAAATGCCAGGGACAGTCAGACACCCCCTTCTCCTCACAGAGGGATTTACAAAGTCCTGTGTTTCCATCCCACCACGCTGCCCAGAGCTGAAGGGGAAAAGGGTGAAATGAACGTGCCCCTGCCTGATCAGGTCTCTGCCGGCTCTTCTGGTCCTACCCCCCCATCCACTTCCCACTCTGCTGCAGACAGAGCCCTCTCCCTCCTCTGTCCTCTCTGAGATAGACCCTTTGCAAAGCCCTGAATCACCGCAGGAGAGGAGAAGACAACAGAAAGGCGTTCTCCCAGCAGTCCAGTCCTTCCTGGTCTGATGGGTTTCAGCCACCACGAACCATTGTCACCCACCAGTGGCCCCAGGACATGCCCTGCTGCGTGTTCCCAGCGTGCCTTGACCCTGCATCGGGGCATTGGGGGCTGCTCGCCCAGCTGGGCAATGGCTCTGGGGGACCTGAAGCCATCAGTCACCACCAGCTTGACTCCTTGTCCCATTCGGAGGCCAAGGGGAAGGGGAAGGAGCCGTCTCACAGAGCTACTCAGCACCTCGCTGTGCCAGCCCTGTGGAAAACGGTCACAGACGGGATGAGAACCCTGGAGATAATAAATGCAGGCTAAAGAAAAAGGATCACCTAAATTTAATAAGGGATGCAAGGAACTCCCCAAGAGGAAATCCCACAGCCCTTACATCCCTCTGCAGGACCAGAGCGAGAAGCGCTGGCTGCTGTGGAAGGATCTGATTTTCCTGGCGGAGCCGAGGATGGAGGGGAGCCCACCGGCTGTTCTAGGAAGCCCTGCCCTGCAAATGCCTCCCTGGACCGCCACTGAGATGCTAAAGCCCCAGGTTTGTCTGGGAGGAAGTTTTTCGTTGGGAATGTTTGGCAGGCAGGCTGTTCTCTGGCAGTTCCTGGTCCCTTCTGTGTCTGAGATGCAAGTTTCCTTTTAGCTGGAGGAGAGAGACTCGCTCGCGAATCGCTCTGACATGAGACACATCCCAGGCTGGGAACCCCGCTGCAGCGCGGAGCGGAGCCTGTCTCACCCCAGCCTTGTGCCAAATCCCCTATCTGAAAACACAAGATGTTTCCTTTCTCTCCCCTGCAGTCGCCCTTGTTATTGTTAAACGCTCTCTCGGCATCGCGGAGGGGCCAAAAACCCGCCCGGCGCCCAGCACCTGCAGACACCACTGACGTCAGGGGGACCTGCAGGTGCTGGGTGCATCTCCCGGCCCCCCCAAGCAGGGGGGATGGATGGGGGAAAAGGGCTGGGGAGCACCGGAGCCGGCACTGGGAACTGGCTCTGGAGGTCGTTCTCAAGGCGCCTGTCAGGGGGCTGCAGCCGGGGTTGGTCTGAGCAGTGCTTTCCCCGGCCAAGGCAAACGCAAAGGTATTTTATGGAAACTGAAGGGAGTATTCAGAGCCCGTGCTCGTTTCCATCACTCCAAATAACGCTGCGGTTCGTGAGAAATCGTGGAAGGGCGTCGATTTCACTCTATTGATGCCGCTAAATCTGGTCCGAGCCCCTGCCTGCATTTTCATGTGTCCACACGAGCTCACCGGTGGTTGAGCTTCTGACAACATTTTGGTTCGGGCCTTTTACAGCTGCAAACTCCTCTCACGGGGGAGCTGGAAGCTTCATCAGGACAAACTGGTTTGGAGACAAGGGGGCTTGGGCTGGACCTAATGCTGAGCAAATGGAGCCGGCCTGACGCTGGAGAGAGGGAGGATGGAGAACAGACCTCCAAGCTTGTCTCCAAGCTGTGTCCTCCCTGGAGCGTGTTTGCTCCCAGGAACTCGGCCAAAGCCAGGCTGTAAGGCCAAGCTCTACGTGGATGAGTTATTTGCCAGGTAAAGTTGATGGGAACCTGGATCTGTGAAAAGCTCTGCTGGCCGGGCTCCTTCTGCAGGACCAGATCCCTTGAGAACATCTCCTCGGGCCAGGCCCTGTCCTCTCCGTGTGCGGCGCCCGGGCTCTTGCAGGCAGCACGAAGTGATAAAGAAAAATTAGATCTGGCTGGCAAAAAAAGTTCCCGTGGGAAATTTTGACTTTTTGTCAGAAACTCCAGCGTGTTTCTTTTTCAGGCCCAAATAAGCATGAATAGGAACAAAGATTCGGTTTTGGCAGGGGGAATGGCCTTACCAAAGAAAACACCCAAATTTTTAAGCAAAGCAGACACATTCTATCATTTTTCTCCCTGGTTGAAAAAAAAAAAAAAAAAAAAACCAAAAAANTTCCCGTGGGAAATTTTGACTTTTTGTCAGAAACTCCAGCGTGTTTCTTTTTCAGGCCCAAATAAGCATGAATAGGAACAAAGATTCGGTTTTGGCAGGGGGAATGGCCTTACCAAAGAAAACACCCAAATTTTTAAGCAAAGCAGACACATTCTATCATTTTTCTCCCTGGTTGAAAAAAAAAAAAAAACAAAAACCAAAAAAAAACCCACCAACCCAACACAATTTTCCAGAAAAAAAAAAAAAAGGAGTAAATTCAGTGAAAAAAAAATTGCAATCAGTTCTCACACCACTGCCTGGGGCAAATTCAGCTAATTTGGCTAATTCCCATTTCCCCTCACCGCTGCCGCTCAGGAGGATCTGATTTCCCTCTCCAGCGGTTGAAGATGCCTCCAAGCGCGCGGCCGGTGGCGTCGCCACCAGCTCGGGGCTTGTCCCCTGCCTCTGCCCCACCAAGGCTGGGTCCTCAGCCCTCGGGTGACCGCAAAACCCGACCTTCTCTCTGGATTTAGGAGAGAAACCGGGGTGGGCCGATGGTCATGAAGGAGTGGGTGGGAGCTGAATAGGGTTATTGTGATCTTTATCTGGGGGGATTATTCCAGGCGGTGTGGGCTTGGCAGGGCAAGGCAGTTGTTTGGTGGCGGTTGGTTTTGCAGGGGGATAGGTACGGCCCCAGGGAACGCCTGGCAGAAACGGGCCCAGGAAAATTCTTTTCCGGTAGCGCCGTCCTTGTGAAACGTTCACTTCCCAGCAAAGTCGGCGGAAAAAGGAGAAAACTCGGTGATTTTCGTTCGCAAAAGTCTGACGCGACCCGGGCTGCGCAGGGTCTGAAATGCAAAGCCTGGCGCAAAAGTCACACATTTTACTGGAAACTGGGAACTCGTTTCCTTTTAATTGGAAGTAAATTGGAAGGGAGCAGGACGGTAAGTGCACGGGGCCAGAATAATAACTGAAGAGAAGCATTTTCAGGAGCACTTTAGGACCCTTCAGAATAGACCAAGCGCCCAAAAGCACCTTGAGATCGCACCAAATTTTTCGGCATCATGGGTAGCCGTAACTCTCTCCCTGCACGCGGGGAACCCGTCCCTGCCAGTGAGATGGGACAGAAGCCTGGGGGGAGCCGAGCCCCTCCTGCTCCCCTGGGCCTGATGCTGAGGAAGAGGCAGCACTGGGGCGGCGATGGGAAATAATCAAGACCTGGACAATCAAGACCCCGATGGCTGCCGGGCAGAGGGACCCCGCCGGGATGGAGGAACCCGGAGATAAACCCCGGCTCGGCGCTGCGGGCAGATCCCAGCGGCACCCACCGCCCTCCCCTCCGGGAAACGGCATTTCCCCGCCGCTCCCCCCCGCCCCGGGGGTGCGCCCTTTCCGCCCCGACGTGAGCCGCGGCCCGGCGGGGAGCGGAGGCTCCGGACCGGGGCAGAGCATCACCTCCCGCTGCCGGGACCCCCGCACCTTCTCCCACCGCCTGTGCCCCGGGTGCCGCCGGGCTGCAGGACCCCTCTCCCCCCCGCGTAACCCAGGCGCGGCCGTGCCTCGGGGTTGAAGGCGCGGGCAAAGAAATCGCGCTGTCTGCGAGGGACACATCTGATTGTGATTTGGGGGGGGGGGGAGGGAGGAGGGGGAGGAAAAGTTAAAAAAAAAAAAAAAAGAGAAATTAAAAAAAAAGCCCATCCCCGGCCGCTCGGCGAAGTTATTTTTTTCCTATCGTCGGAGCTGCAAATATTTTGGAAGACGGGGCCGTGTTTTACGGGTAAACAAGGCGGCGGCAGCGGGCGGCGGGGGCCGGGGACGCGCTCGGGGGGGCCGGGGGGTCCCGGAGCAGAGACCCGAACCGAGCCCGGGGCTCATCCCGGGTCACCCTCAGCCACCGGGACACGGCTGATCCCTGGGGAGCAGGGGTTGCGAGATCGGGGGGAGCCGTCGGAGGGATGTGCGGGGACTCAAGGACACCCCAAATCCTTCACCTTTGGCCACCCCGGGTAGAGGCAGAGGACAGCCCGTGTCCCCCCCCCGCGGGGACAACCCGGAGGCTGGGGCTCGCTTACAGCCAGGACGGCGCGGGTTTCTCGCCCGAGTCGGAGCGAACCGGCTGCCCCCCGGTTCTCATTTGGCCTTGGGGCTCGTTCAAGTCCCCGCCGCCACCTCCACCGCCCCCCCGGGGCCGCCCGCACCCCCTCAGGATGCAGCGACGGGAGCCGCCGGCTTTGCCGAGCCCCCTCCCAGCGCCCGGCCGCCTCCCCGCTCCGGGCAGGACCGGAGCCCGTCCCCGTCCCGTCCGGGCACGGAGCCTCTCGGGGGAGCCGGAGGCGTTGCGGCGGGGCGCTGAGCCGGTGCCCCGGGGGAGGCAGCAGGGCTGCCGGCGAGCGCCGGGATCGGCGGACCGGACCCTGCTCCGGTCGCTGCGGGACCCCCGGCCGGGAGCTGCGCGGGACGGGAAACCTTTCCCAGCCGGGGCTTCCCAGAGCTTCTCCGGGCACCAACGGTGTTTTCCCGGGCTCCTGAGCGTCCCTTCTCCCTTCTCCTGAGCTCCTTGGTGTCCCCTGCCCGCGGTTCCGTGTCCCCTCCTGTCCCCTGCTCCGCGATGCGGTGTGCTCCGTCCTGCCCGCCCGGCTCCCTCCGTGTCCCCCGCCTTGCTCTCCCGGCTGCCTCCGGTGTCCCCGCGGCTCTCGGTATCCCCTGCCCCAAATTCCTGTGCCTCGCCGTTCCCAGCCCGGTGGTCCCTGGCTCCCCGTGCCCCTCACTCTACACTTCTGTGTCCCTCGGTGTTGTCACCCGGGTGCCTCAGTGTCCCCTGCCTTGTGGTGCTGGGAGCCTCGGTGTCCCTGTCCCTGCGCTTCCGAGTGCCTTCTCATCTGCTCCGCGCTTCGGGGTCCCTCGCTGTCCCTTCCTTTGCCCCACGCTCCCGGGTACCTCCGTGTCCTCCCCTTGTCCTGCTCTCCGTTCTCCCTGCGTGCGTCTGCCCCGCTCCCCGTGTCCCTGGATGTCCCCGCGCTGCTCGCCGTGTCCCTGGATGTCCCCCTGCCTTTCGCTGCCCGTCCCTCAAGGTCCCTTGCCGCGTCCTGGATGTCCCCCTGCCTTTCTCTTTCTTGTCCCTCAAGGTCCCTTGCCGGGTTCTGGATGTCCCCCTGCCTTTCGGTCCCCGTCCCTGAAGATCCTTTACGGGTGCTGGACGTCCCCCTGCCCTTTCCCTCCCTGTCCCTTGCTGGTTCCTGGATGTCCCCCTGCCTTTCTCTCCCTTGTCCCTCAAGGTCCCTTGCCGGGTTCTGGATGTCCCCCTACCTTTCTCTCCCTTGTCCCTTGCCGGGTCCTGGATGTCCCCCTGCCTCTCTCTCCCTTGTCCTTCAAGGTCCTTTGCTGGTTCCTGGATGTCCCCCTGCCTTTCTCTCCCTTATCCCTCAAGGTCCCTTGCCGGGTCCTGGATGTCACCCTGCCTTTCTCTCCCTTGTCCCACAAGGTCCCTTGCTGGTTCCTGGATGTCCCCCTGGTTCCTGGATGTCCCCCTGCCTTTCTCTCCCTTGTCCCTTGCCGGTTCCTGACTGTCCCTCTGCCTTTCTTTCGTTTCTCGTCGCTTGCCGACTCCTAGATGTCCCCAAGCCTTTCTCTCCCNCCCCCACCCCCCCCACGGAGTGTCGGTGCCCGGCGGCGCGGGACTCACCCACGCACTCGTTGGCCTCCCGGGCGGTCGCTCTCTGCCAGGGCCGGTCGTAGTGGAAGGGCTTGCAGCGGTCGCACTCGGGGCCGGCGGTGTTGTGCTTGCAGTCGCACACCAGGCTGTCGTCGCGGTCCCGCACGCAGCGCGACGCGTGGCCGTTGCACTTGCAGCGCCCGCCGACCTGCAGGTCGGAGACGGCGTAGAAGTAGGAGTCGCGGGCCAGCTCGGAGTCGTCCTCGCTCTCGTCGCCGAAGGTGTGGAGGCGGCTGAAGGTCACCCTGATGTCGGTGGCCGTCACCCAGTCCTGCAGCACGGGCGAGTTGTCGAAGTCGTGGGCCGTGGGGCGACCGTCCAGGGTGCTGAAGGCGATGAGGCCGCCGGAGAGGGGCCGCACGTCGGTGTGCGAGTCGGTGCAGACCGCCTCCTGCTCGTTCTGCTTGGTGATGGCGGCGCGGCTGGGCTTGTTGTACATCTTGCGGCACTGCGTGGAGTAGAACTGGAAGGGCACCCAGGTCTTGCCGTAGTCCATGGACTTGTGGATGGCCATGGACTCCGGGCGCGGCGAGCAGAACTGCAGGCTGACGTAGGTCACCTCGAACTTCTTGCCCAGGGAGAGGGTGAGGGTGACGTTGTGGGGGTACTGGACGTAGCTGTCGGACTGCCAGCAGGTCAGGTTGTGGGGGTTGTTGAGGTCGGTGAGGAAGGAGGGCGGGTGGGCGCGCTTGGGGTCGGAGGCGTTGCAGAGGTGGCAGGAGCGGACCTGCTCCTCGCCCTTCTCCGTCACCACGCAGTACCGCGACGGCGGCTTCCCGCAGGTGCTCGACACCTTCACCTCCTTCCCGAAGGCCGAGTTGACGAAGTCGGGGATGCAGCGGCGGGGCAGCCCGTGCTCGTCGTAGCAGGGGTCGGGCTGAGCCGTCTGGACGGCGAACATGCCCCCGCCGTGGTAGCCCCCGCGCAGGGGCTGCGCCAGCCACGCCGCCGCCAGCAGCAGGGCCAGCGGCGCCTCCGCGCCCCTCCGCGGCATCCTGCGCAACCTCGGCGCGGCCTGGGGGAGCGGAGGGAGGGCGGGAGGGAGGGAGGGAGGGAGGGAGGGGAGCCCGCCGCTCTAGCGCGCAGCTCCGCGGGGCGACTTGGCCGACGGACGCGGTGCCGGCGGCTCAGGGAGCGCGGAGCATCGCCCGCCCCGCGGCCAGCCCCGCGGAGAAAGGGGAGACGGCGGCGGCGGCGGCACCACAAAAGTGGGGCTGGCGGCGGGGCTGGGTCCCGCCTGCCTCCCGCCCCGGCTCTCGCACGGAGAATGACTGGCGGTCCCAGCCCCCGCCGCGTTTGAGGTCATGCTAAAGGAGTGACATCGCGCTCAAGGAACAGAACAACGACATCCANGATGCTCCGTGGGCATGGGGCGGGGAGAGGGGGGGCAGCGGCCGGGAGGAGGCCCCCCCTCCTCCGCCTACCTGTGGGGACGCCGAAAGGGACAGGATGGGACCCTCTCCCAGCTGGTCGCTGCTGGCCCCCCCTTTCTCCAAACAGGCCAGGCAGGGCCTGAACCCCTCAGCTGGATTTGGGGGGAGGGAAAGAGGAATCCGAGGCAGAGCCACCGCCCATTGCAGGAGCCCATAGCCCGCCTGGGCACCGGCCCGGCCCGAGGGGGGTCCCGGCGGGTCCCAGTCCTGAGCCTTCGCCTCTGGGAAGGAAAACCCGATGCCGGGGAATTTTAACTGGGGGGAAATCTCGAGTCCTTGGGCACGACGCGCGATCTAAGAGGCCTGGCGACCCCCGGCAGGTTGTTTTAGGGGGCTGATCTGGGCGAAGGGGCGGTGACCCCAGCACAGCCCCGGCCACAAGGTTTGCAGCTTCTCGGCTCTCCCTTTAAAGTGAGGAAGGGGTTAAAGGGCGGCACTTGCCCCGCACCGGGCAGTGCCCCAGCCCCGGCTCCCTTTCCCGGTGCCGGGAGGGCCGCCCCCCGACGGCTGCCTCCCTCGGGGTCCGCTGCGGCTCAGCTCTTCCCCGGCTGATCCCGGCTGGGGACACCCCGCCGTCCCGGCCCCGGGGGACGGTGCGGAGAGAGAAGGTCCCGGGATGGAGCGGAGGGGTTTCCCTCCCGCGGCTCCCGGCCGCCCTGCTCGTCCCCCTTCCTCCCCCTCCTTCCCTCCCTCCTTGATTAAAAGGGCACTTTTATTTTTCCAACGGAGGTGCCCTCTCCCGGAGCGCTGCCCACGCCGTGTCACTCAAGCGGCCGGGCCCTGGCACGGCGGGGCGGGCTCTCCTCCCCGGCGATCCCCGACGGGGCGGCCCGAGGGGACGGGGGGCTGCCCGGGCAGCGGCGAACTCCAGGCCGGTCCCCGCCCCCTCCCCTCCGCCCGCCCCTCTCCCCGCTTTGAATTCCTTGCCACCGAGCTGAATAAAAGTGGTTGTTGTAAATTGAATTAGTGCCTGATTAATCTGCTCCCGGGCCTGCTAGCCCAGCGGGGCGTCTTTGGCAATGCAACCGCCTTCCCTGCAGGGCAGCGGGGCTCCGCAGCCTCCCTGCCCCCATCGCTCCCCCCGGATCCTTCCCCCCCCTTTACTCCCCCCCGCCCCAACCCCGCCGTTGCCGGGATTTGTTAACTCTTCCCCGGGAAACAGCCCCTCGGTCCCGCTCCCGACGCTCTCGCTGCTCCTTCGTAAGAGGAAGAGGTGCGGGGAGGGGGGATGCGGTCGGCCCAGGACTCGGGGGGGGGCGGGGGTGTCCCAGTCCCGCTGGTCCCACCCGAGCCGCAGCCCCGCACACCCGCGTCACACACACGCCCAGTCCCTGTAAACTCCGGTCCCGCAGAGATTTTTCTCCCCGCTCTTAAATCGCAGCCCCATTTGCAGGATGGGGGGGGTGGGGGAGGGTCCCGGTGAGACCTGGAGGAGCTCTAAAGGAGGGGGAGGGGGGAATTCAGACCAAACTGTCCCGGGTCCCCGAGCCTGTCCCGGGTGACGGAGGTACCGCCGTGGCCGCTACGTCTGGCGGGACCCCAGGGCCTCTTGTCCAGCCAGGCGCCCCAAATCCAGACCCGTGACACTCCCCCCACCGGGTGCCCGCTCTCACCACCCCGGCTCGTCGTGTCTCGGCCCCCCGGTGCTTCTCCTCCCGCCTCGCGTGTCCGACACCAGCCCTTCCCCCGCGGGGGTTCCGGCCGCCCGTGTCCGGGCCGTGCGGGGGCGGCCCATGCCACCGTGTGCGGGGCTCCCGTCCCCGAGGGGGGGGACACTCGGGGTCCGGCTCGGAGCGAAGCAGGACCGGCGTTTCCCCCCGGTTTGGGGGAAGATGCGGATTTGTCTCCGGCCGCCCCCGAGGGCGCAGGGCAGGGCTGAAATTTCCACGTTTCTTTAAAACCCGTGAGGGTTTTTAGAGGGCACCCCCCGGCCCCTCCAGCCCACACTGGTTTTGCCGACTCGCAGCAAAAAAATGGGAGGGGGGCAGGTTCTAAGAAAACCTGACCTGCGTTAAACTCCCCCCGCAAACCCGAGGTGCTGCTTAATCCCATTAGCAGGGTGTTAATTTAACAACCATCCGGCGCTGCCGAGCACGGGGGGTATCGCGCTGCCCGGCGGCCGGGGCTGCGGCTCTCGCCTCCCTCCTGCCCTTCTCCCTGGGTTTATTCGGTGTTTCACAACCCCCGGGGGCTTGTAATGGCTCTTGCGGTCATTAACGTGATTTACTGAGGCTTTCCTCTAATTACCTCGCCCCCGAGCTATTAAACTCGTGTAAGCAGCTCCGCGGGGACCGAGGCGCAGCTCCCCGAGGCCCGCTCCCGACTCTGTCCGCCCCCTCCGGGGCAGGGGCCGTCCCGGGAGGATGGAGAAGGGGGGATGCTGGGGGTACCGGGCCGTGCCCTTCACCCCGCCTCGCCCCCCACCTCGGATTTGTTTTTCCTATCGTTAAGCACCAGTTAGCCCAAGCCCTACCCTGGCTCGGGGTTGGGGGGGACACGGATCCTTGCCGGCTCCAGCTCCGGTGCGACCCCGCTGCTCTCTCGCTCCTACCGGGGCCAGAGCATCTCCGGTAGCTGCACTGGGAGCAGAGCATCTCCGGTACCGGCATCGGGAGCAGAGCCATCTCCGGTATCCGCACCGGGAGAGGGGCCGGCCGACGTGCGGAGGGGCCTTTTTCCCCCCGACTTTGGCCGGGGAGAAGCCCCCCGATGAAGGAGAGAGGAGAAGGGGCTTTATTTCAGCCCCACCGCGAAAGGCGGCCCCGGCGCTCAGAGCCTGTTTTAAAAGTCAAATGGCTTCGGGTGCCGGAGCTCGTCCGCCGCCCCCGGGGAACAATGCGCTGCCCCCGGGCCCACCTCCCCCTGCCATCGCCCGGCCTTGGGTTTTGGAGAAGGGAGGGGGGGAAAACCCCACCAGATCTTCCCCTCCCCAAATATCTGGGGGCCGTCCCCCCGGCGGGGACCGGGAGCGGCTGGAAAAGCAGAGAAGACCCGGGTTGAAATAATCAGGAGCGATTTATTCCCCTGGAGTGACAGTTCTTTTGAGCAGTTGCCGAATGGCAGTTTCTGTCTTTCTGAAAGCTTTTCTTCCAGATTCTGTTCAGATTAGGCTGGGGAGATGAATGAGGCCATTATCCAGCCCAGTAGCTATTCTGAAATGCCAAATTAATTACCAAGGGCTAAATCAAGGCGATGGGGGCTGGAGGGGAGCCGGGGGCGGGGGGGGGGGGGCGGCGGTTTGAGGTGTGAAAATATCTCCGCGATCTTTTAAACCCGGGGACCGGGGGCGGCCAGGGGTGTTCTCCCTCCCCCCCCCTCACCCCGCTTCATTCCGCAGGTGCGGGGGGCAGCGGAGCGGGCCCGGGCGGGCGGATAGGGCGAAGGGACCCCGTGGGGGTCCCGCTCCGGTTCCCTCCTCACGGCCCCACCGGCTGCCGCATCTCCTGCCCCCGGTGGGAGCCTCCGGTCCTCCCTCGGATGCTCAGGGGTTTGAGCCCCCGGGGCACAGGAGGGAGCAGCCCGGCTCCCCCCGTCCAGGATCTCCCCACGCCTTCTGCGGGGCTTTGCCATCCCCACGGAGGGGAGCCGAGGGGTGGGGGGCGGTTCATGATTCCCTGAGCTCCAAAGGGCCGGCTGGGGGATGCAAAAAGCGATCAACCGGTCGGTGATTGCGGGTCGGCGGTGTTTGCCGTGAGAGGGAGAAGGAGGAGGGGAGAGGGAGCGTGTGCTCGCAGGGATGCTGCTCCGGAACATCCCGGTGCACAGGCACCCCTGGCACGGGCCCCATCGCCCGGCTTGGAGGGTTAAAAAAACCCCGAGGAGAAAGGGGAGAAAGGCTGGCCGGTCCCCCAAGATGTCCCAAGGGAATTGGGCAAGAAGGCACGGCTGGCTCTTCCCGGGCTGGTGTCCCTCTGCCAGCACAGATCACAACATTTGCACATGACATTTAATCCCCCACCCTAAAGCTCTTTGGCTCTCGGCGGGCACTTATTGTCATCACTGTTGCTCTAATATTTACGCTTGGCTCCCACGCAAGCGTGATTTGTCCACAAACCCCCTATCACTTTGTAGATCCCCGACCCGTAATCCAGTTTTCTCTTCACTTCCCGGGAGAAGCACCCCAGGCTCCTTTCATTTATGCAAAAAAAAAAGATTGTTTAGGGAATGGTGGGTAGAGTCTGACTATCAACTTTTTTTTGGGGGGGGGGGGGGGGGGAGAGAAGTGGGGATGTGGCTGATGCTGAATCTTCTGCTGCAAATGCACATGGCTGGTGACACCCCAGTTCAGCCTGCCGAAATCGGGGGCAGAACTGCTGGCAGCAGTGAGAGCCGAGCTAGGCAGGACTTTTCCTTACACTAGACGGTCCTTGCAAACGAGGAATAAGCAACGAGGAGATTTCCCAGGGGCTGAGAAGTGGGCTGTAGAAGGAATCAAGCCTTTAATGTAAATTGGCCGTGGCTGGCAGAGACCACCAAACACTGGGCTATTCAGCATCTCTGTGAACCTCTAATGATCAACTCGGTTTTCAATTATACACCCAGAATTGCCACCAAGTGAGATAAGCCTCTGGAATACTATATTTTCTCTTGCAAAATGTTTTCTTTAGGGCAGGCAGACTAGAAAGCTCTGTGTGCAATATTTGATTAATTTTCAGCAGCCCAGCCCAACACCCAGCAGCCCAGAATGCTCCTGGCCCTACCAAATGGTACCCAAACATCTCACACGCTCCCGGGGATGTGCAGGTGGGTTCAGCCACTGCAGGGAGCTACAGCAGCGCAGGCACTGTAGCGCAAGAAAGTGCAGGCACTCCTTGATGTTAAACTTGTTAAACCCTCTGATTTAATTGTGTGTTTCTCTGAAGAGAGAATGGTTTGATTTGGGTGGGCGCAGAAGTAGCAGAACAAAAAAATAATGCAGTTCAGCCTGAAAAATGCTGCCAAATTCTGTACAGTGGATAGAATACTGCTGAGGTATCATCAGGATGTTACATGGCATAGCCCAGAAACATGCACAGACCCGCCAGACTTCACAGAATCACAGAATTGTCATGGTTGGAAAGGACCTCTGAGATCAATGAGTCCAACCATACACACACACACAAAAATCCCCTACAATCTCAGGCACTAGAGCATGCCCTGAAGTGCCACATTTACACGTTTCTTAAATATCTCCAGGGATGGGGACTGCACCACCTCCCCAGACAGGCTGTTCCAGGGCCTGACCACCCTCTCAGTAAAGTAATTCTTCCCAATATCTAATCTAAACCTCCCCTGCCCCAACTTCGGGCCATTCCCTCTGCTCCTGTCATTATTCCCTTGGGAGAAGAGGCCAACCCCCACCTCTCTACACCCTCCTTTCAGGGAGTTGTAGAGGGCAATGAAGTCTCCCCTCAGCCTCCTCTTCTCCAAACTAAACATGCCCAGTTCCCTCAGCCTCTCCTCGTAGGACTTGTTCTCTAAGTTGCCCAGGCATCCCCCAAAAGGCTACCCTAAATTTTCAAGCTATTTCCAAGGTACAACGACTTTCCTGAGCAATATATTACAGGGAGAGAGACAAGAGGAGCACAGTAAACTTACAGCAATGTTCTGAGCTGAACAGGAAAAAAACGATCAGGAGTGAACTGGGAGCTCAGTCCGCTGGGAATGTCCCGGTGCAGCTGAAGCAACCAGCTGGGGAAGGCTGGGGGAGACCAATTGCCCCAGTGGAGCAGATAAACCCCTGTGTGTGTCTGGGCACTGATGGTGTAACCCTGATTTCATGGACCTGGAGGACCCTGCTGCCAGGCTGAGATGTAGGAGGTGTGGGGTGAAGAAAACAGATTCGAGTTCGAGGGAGGCAGATTCCTGTACAAACGTCACCAGGGAGTTCTGAGGGGAGGAGAGGATGGGGACATGGGATTTATTCAGGAAAATACTTTGTCCAGAGAGACTTCTGCCGAGTTTGTGGGGCTTTGGAAAGGCACAGTGCAGAAAACTGTAGGAGCAAAATGAGCAGTGTTTTGTCCTGTACATCCTTAGCGGTGCAGCAGAAGCCACCTGCAGATCTCACAGACGATCAAAGCGTCTACCTGGATCTCAGGGGACCTGGGAGCAAAGAACTTTCTACTGGTTTTAGGATTATTCTCTTTATATTTGCGGGCCTGATTTACAAAGGGACATCAGAACATTTCATCGGAGCCAAGGAAGACCCTGGCAAGGATCCCACTCCATCCCCACTCCCATTTGCATCCAGGGTGGGCTCCGTGGATGCAATCTGACCCCCACAGCCATCTATCGTCCTTGACATCTCTTTTTTTTTTATTTTTTTTAATTGTTTCTACTTTTCCTTGCAAGTGCTGTGGCTCTGCAGGGAGCAAAGAAAAGTTTCTTTGCTTCCTGTAGAGAAGGAGCAAAGCCCAGCCGAGGGCTGAGCAGGGCTTCCCTGCCTGACGAGTCTCGAGCCGTGAGATGCCTGCTGCTATTTTGGGAGGAAAACAGCATTGATTCAGAAGCACAGAATCTTAGAATGGTTTAGCTTGGAAGGGACTTTAAAGATCAGACCCACTGCCATGGGCAGGGAAGGGGGATAACAGCGAAGTCCTCTCCTCTTGAGTATTACACAGTATTACACAAAGAAAATGGATCCTTTTACCTGCTGCTTTGACTGGCATTAGCAGAACCTGAGCAGCAGCTCAAACACAAGCGTTCTGGTGCCAGGGAAACCCAGATGGAGAGGGCAACTGGTCCATGCTACGGCAGTGGTTAAATACTGCCCAGAGCAAAGAGAGAGCAGCCAGGACAGTGGAACCACAGCCTTGCTAGGGGCAGGGACATTGCAGCAAGCAGTGTCCCCTTAGAATAACTAATGTCCCTCTAAAATAACTAAAACTGCAGCAGAGACAACTCCTCACCTACATTATAGAAACGTCTGCTGGGCACCATGAACACTGTTGACATCAGCCCAGTGTGGGAGTTTCTTTGTCTCTGGCATAAGAAAATGGCCCATGTAGAGAAGTTCTACCATTTAAGAGAACCCAAGATCATAATTTTATAGGGGACCTGTGAAAGGCCAGGGAGCTGAAATGCTGATCGTCTTGCTGGGAATTTTCCTCCCCGCTGATTCAGAATAGAGCCGTGAAAAGGAATTTGATCTTCTTAAGCCGGTGTTAAGGTGAAGATCGGACCTGGAGCAAGGCTTCAGGGGGAGAGGGAGGGCGCGTGGCTGAGGCTGGGGCCAGGGCAGGCAGGACCAGCCGTATTTCAGCTCCCTAAGGAGCAGGATTATTGAAATGTGGGTCCCCAGAGCTTCTGAATTCCCACCACCTAATAACTCCCTTTGCCAAATAATTAACTCTTCTCCAGCATTTGCTTTGCGGTGAAGAGTGGGCTCATGGGGCTCAGCTCTGTTTGCAACTGTCACGGTCCTGGGGCAAGCTCTGCTTCAGCACTGCAGAGGAGAGTGGCTGACTTTTTGCTTTCTTTGTTTAAAAATTAAAAAAAAAAAATAAAAAAAATTCCAGAAAGCACAGAAAGCGTCCTGTTCCCTTAGGGAAGAAGTGGGAGATCAGTAGGGACTGAGCCAGCATGGCTGGGTTTATCCATGGGGCCGGGCAAAGAGGGTCATGCAAATGGCCATCCAGGTTTTGGGTTTATACCTTCCTTAAGCAGAGTACCCTCTAGACATGAGACAGAGCACAGCGAGTGCCAGCCGGGGAGATACTCCTGGCACCCTCAACCCACCTTTGCAAAGGGAGACTGCCCAGACCATGGCGTGTCACCCTGGCGGGACCACGGGAAAAATGTTTTTCAGGAGCCTTACCCAGAGTGCCTTGGTGTCTCCTTGGCAGCTGTCCGAACCTAATTATAATTAAGTATGTATTAAGCTGGGATGAAGTGGCCTTCGAGTGGCTATAACTTTTTAATAGGGGAACTTGTGGTAAGGCAGCTCAGGGCGGGCGGCGAGGCGTCGTGATGTGGCACGTTGGGGATGGGGCCAATGGCTCCATCAGAGGAACCTGCCTCTGTCTCCGTCCTGAGGACACAGAGCCCTGGCCCTGCTGGGGTCCGCAGAGACCCCAGCTACACAGGGCTGCCCCCCCCCACCCCCAGCACCGAGCTCCAGAGCCTTGTCTAGGGGCTGTCTCCACACTTCCAGCCATTATCGGCATCACTGATCCATGCTGTGCCCATGTGAGGGTGGGCGACGGGGGACGATGGATGCATCTGAGCAAGCAGAGCCAAGAAGTGCCCGCGCATCCTCCCTCCGCACCATCCCGAGCCCATCTGGGAGACCCCGTGCCCAGACGCGGTGGGTGCCAGTGTCCGACGGAGGGCACTGCACTGTCTCATCCTCTCCCTTCCGAGGGCCAAGCCTCCAGGGAGCGATGGTTTGTCCAGCTGAATTCCTGGCTGTCGACTGCTGCTCAGCGGCACCATCGCCTGCCTGCAAACCTGTCCCCCGAGCATCGGGACCGCTGGGGGAGAAAGAGGGGCTGAGAAGCGTGAAGGAGGGAATGGCAAGAAAAGGGAAGTGGGTGACCCTGGGTCGGGCTTAGTTTCCCCAGATACTCAGCAGGGGAAAGATGCTCGCGCCCTTCATAAAGCTCTTTGCTGTCTGCGGCAGAAAAGGCTGCTATAAACTTATGCCAGGTGGTGGCTGTAGTTCTCATCTCATCATAAAGCTCCCAGATGCTTTAGTAACAAAGGGGAGGAGGAGATAAAACTTGTTTTTCTGTCCTGGCATGCTGATGCCCCATCCCTGCCCTCGATGGCTTCAATAGTCCCCTATTGTTTTTCAATGTTCACCATGTGCTAGAGCAAAGTGAACCCGTTCTCCCAGCACACCGCCTGGTTTTGATTCTGCTGGAAAAGAGCCTTATCTCCGGGGTCCTCCCTGCCCCCATCGCCCCGATGGGGGCACACAGACACTGCCCATGGGAGGACGAATTCCAGCTGTGACCAACTCACATCCATCAAATGCCACGGCAGGACCTCACTGCCTGTGTCATTGCTCCCTCCTTTCGCCCCTGACACAGGGCTCCTGGTCACTTGGTGGCATCGACAGGGATGTGGTGACAGATGCAATAAAATGTTACTGCTGTGAGAATTAATATGTGGTGTAAGGTCTTCCTGTGCCAGCCCAAAACTCACAGATGGAGGTACACAACTCTGCACCGCCTGACACCCAGAGAGCACGGAGAGATCTGTCACACATCCATCCACCCGTGCTGGCCTCCGATAGACCAGTGGGTTTGGCTTTATAATCTTGTTTAAACACATGAGTTTGCAAAGCTCAGCCTAGAAACATCAACGGGACCTCAGAGGAATCTCTGAGCATGTAGTGGCTTTACTATAAATGTAAATTAGAGCATCAGAATGAAACTAACCACTGGTAAGGATGCAAAGCTGCTTGAATTTTAAGGATTTAAGGATAGCAGATTGTTCGTGGGGGTCTCCTGCCCGGAGAAGTCCTGCGCTTGCTGTGGTCCTTGCTCCAGGCTATCTGCTGCTCATCCATGCATGTCCCCTCACCCTGACCACTCTGAGTCTCCTGCCCTGTTGTCCCCAAAGGAGGATTGCTGAGGGGCTGCTTCAGGCTTTGCTGGGTCATCTGGCAGAGCTGACTTTCAGGTATCTTCATGAAAAGCTCCCAAAAGCTGTGTGTTCCCTTGGAGAGGTCTCTCCAGGAAAGCCTTGCTGTAGACACCGTCAGCTTGTAGGCAGCTCCCCATTTTGGTGACTGGTTTGCTGAACCCAGACTGGCTGTGGCAACTCTCTGGCATCCTCCAGTGCCAGTTTCCCGGTCAGGACATCCACCTTTTCCCACCCTGGGACCTGCAAATCACCATCCACAGGGGATGCAGCTGCCTGCCCCATCCCTTGCCCTTCCCTGCTTCCCTCCCCGGGAGTTATTCCAGCCTGGAGTCTGGAAGTAAGCAGGCTGGTGGGATCTCTGAAAGGTTTGTGAGGAGGTTGTGAGGTATCAGAGTTTGCTTTCTCCAAAGCCCCCAGCACCCTTTCACCTGCACCCCTCCAAAAAAAAGCCCTTAAAGCACATTCTTAACTTTAAATGCATGGTTGAAGTCAGTGAGATTTTAGCAGCGGCTCATTTGCTGGGGAGCTCATTTTCAGTGGAGCTGAATTCCCAGCATGGGAAGGTCTCACTGCCTGTGGGAGGTTTCTCCTGGGGATTTTGCAAGCTGAGAGCATCTGCTGGGGGCTGCTCAGGAGATGGGCACTGGCATTTCCCTGCCTCCTGCATCCTCCGCGTGTTCCCAGCCACTGCCAGGTCAGGTCCTCCCCAGACCTTTGCAGAAAGCGTGTCTGGCTGATGCCGGCATCAGGACTTTGTCCTCCTGGACGAAGCAGGATGACCCCAAACCTTTCCCATGGAAGGCGGCAGTGACCTTAAATGGCATCACTGCTCCCTTGATGTCCTTTTACATGTGTTACCTGGCTCTGTGCAGCCTGAATCACCCCCTCAGGGCAGGCAGAGCTCTCGCCCCCCGTGCGGCAGAGACCTCCCCTGGCTGGCACAAGCCACGTCTGCCTGCTTTGGGCATCTTTCGGTTGGGATTGTGTGTCCAGGAGGTGACATCTGTGTCCCATTTTTGCCATCTACCCGAGGGTGAGATAAACCCCACCAACACCATTCTCTCACCGCTAATCCAGACACATGATTCAGATGCCTGCACAGAGGATGTTGAGTTTGTCACCTGGGTAGGTGACTCGTACCAGGGCAAGTGTCCCTCTCCTTGTTTGGCTTATCCCGAGGTGCGTCTGCAGTGGATTTGCGGGGAGCAGCTATTTTTATTTAACACAAACGGGAAGAAAAAAGAAAAAGAAATTCACGAAAACAAAAAATAAATAATTAATTGAAACTCAGCCTGAGTCCCTGCTGCCATCTGCTGGGGTCCAAGCACAGAGCCCCCTGCGCCAGCCCCGGGGTGGGGATGGGTCCTGCCTGGCACGGGGGGGCCCTCCAGGGCACTGGGAAGGGTGGGAAGCTCCGTCCTTGCTGTCCTGGATCCGGTCTCTCCTTCTACAGGCTCATTTGGGAGCCAAACTGCTGGAGAGCCCCAACAGCCCCCAACAGCATCCCAGCTGAGGAACTTGGCTGTCCCCTGCTCCTCTGGGATGGCACATGCAGAAGTATTTTGGTGCCTAAATTTTGGGAGTCAGAGCCCAGCTCCTGAGGGACACAGGCACCTGTGATTTCTACTCGCTCATCTCATTTTCAGATTGATACCTGATGCCTTGTTTGTCCATCATAAAATGTGCCTCTCCCTTTGGGCAACAGGGATGACAGGGATGTGGGCACAGCTGGGTGGGCACGACTTGGCGGACCTTGTGACTCCCCTGGGTGGCAGGGATCAAAGCCAAGGAAGAAGCAGAGACTGCAGATATTCTAGGCTCATAGTGTCCTTCAAATGCTGCCTCCTCCATATCTGGATGTGTGGGCTGCCCAGGAGTGTGCCTGGCTCCCCCCAGGCTTGGGGATAGAATAAGAGGTTGCCAATGTGCAATAAGCTCTGGTGGCTTCCCAGAAGGTTTATTCAACTCCATCATGGCATAGAATCATAGAATCATCTAGGTTGAAAGGGACCTCTAAGTGTCCTTCAGCACCACAGCTTTTAACCACCCACTCCACCACTTCCCAGGGCAGCCCGTTCCAATGTTTGAAAATCCTATCAGTGAAGAAATTTTTCCTAATATCCACTCTAAACCTCCCCTGGTACAACCTGAGGCCATTTCCTCTTGTCCTATGACACGGAGCAAGGCCAGCTGGTTATGGGCATGCCTTCAGCTTCCAGTGCCCAGAACAAGCTCCCAAACCCAGGCTTTGGCACCTGAAGGCATTGATTGCTGCTGAGGAGTAACACCAGGAGCTGTGATGCTCTGGTACGTGGAAGGTACGTAGCCTGGAGGCTCAGAGGTTCATAGAATCATAGAACCATAGAATTGTCTGGGTTGGAAGGGACCTTTAAGATCATCTAGTCCAACCATCAACCTAACTCCAATAAAAACCAGCACTAAGCGATGTCTCTAAGCTCTAAATACACCAACATAGAATCATAGAATCGTCTAGGTTGGACCCTTGGGATCATCGAGTCCAACCATCTACCCTACTCTACAAAGTTCTCCCCTACACCATATCCCCCAACACCACAGGTTGCTGGGATGGAGGTCACCATGGGCACAGCTATCACGGTACCTGCCGACTCTCACCGGCCTCACATCGTTTCTCCTCCAGGCTGTCTCCAGGACGGCTGCCGGATGTGGAGCCCTCCCCGGGGAGGTGTTTTCCAGGGGTACAGGTCCCAGCTGGGGGCGGCTGAGGGCACCCCCACCCACTCCCCCAGCGATGCTCAGCCCCCTCCATCCCTGCAGTTCTCCCGCAGGACACAGGGGGGAAACCTCAGCCCATGCGAACGCCGCCCCCGGCCCCGGCTCCTTCCAGGACCCCCCTTTCCCTGGGCTCCTTATGGCCCAGGGAGGTGGTCCAGCCCAGGAATCACCCTGGGGCAAAACCCTGGGGAAACTGAGGCAGGAGAGGGAGATCTGAACAGGGGATTTCGAGGGAGAGGTTTTTGTTCAGGCAAGGCTGGGACAAGGCCAGCTCTCTGTATGTGAGGTGACTTTCTGCAGCAGCATCTCACCTCAAGGATTGGTTGAGTAAAGCCAGGACGCAGCATGTTGGCACAGCAGAACATCTTTGCCTGCTAAGTGTGCTCTTGTGCAAGAGGGCAAATGCCCATCGAGCTGAAAGGCATGACAAGAGATTGTGCAAACAGTGCTCAGCACAGGAAGGACATGGACCTGTTGGAGAGGGGCCAGAGGTGGTCATGGAGATGCTACAAGAGCTGTGAGGACAGGCTGAGAGAGCTGGGGGGGGTTCAGCCTGGAGAAGAGAAGGCTCCAGGGAGACCTCGGAGCCCCTTCCAGTCCCTCAAGGGGCTCCAGGAGAGATGGGGAGGGACTCTGGATCAGGGAGGGAAGCCATAGGAGGAGGGGGAAGGGTTTGACACTGAAAGAGGGGAGATGGAGATGAGATGTGGGGAAGGAATTCTTTGCTGTGAGGGTGGTGAGAGCCTGGCCCAGGTTGCCCAGAGAAGCTGTGGCTGCCCCATCCCTGGAGGGGTTCAAGGCCAGGTTGGACGGGGGCTTGGAGCAACCTGGTGTGGTGGGAGGTGTCCCCACCCAGGGCAGGGGGTGGCACTGGATGATCTTTAAGGTCCCTTCCAACCCAAACCATTCCATGATTCTCTGAAATCAACCCCCTGGCCAACTCTGTGCTGGGGAAGTGTCCCCAAGGCACTGCATCCCATCTGTGGCTCAGGCTAAGGTAGGTGAGGAAAGGGCTTCGAAACCCAGGAACACCGGGGCTGTGTGACCACAGGCTGACCGAGCCAAGGCAGATGTTTTGGCACAAGAAAAAGTCATAATGGAGCATGATGAAATGGTCTCCTCCATAAGCCACTGTCAATAAGAGAAATCATGGCACTTATTACTGTCTGGGAGGTTAGGAGTGGAACCAGGAAAGGCCTTCTAGCAGTAAGGACAGAGCCACGCTGGCGTCGCCAGGGATGCTGCAGATGCCCTGTCCTCAGTGGGCTCCAGAACAGGGCAGACAAATGTCCGTCAGGGATGGCTTCCTTCTGCCTTGGTGCGGGGAATGGTCCCTTGCGGTCCAGCTGTCTCCTCAGTTTCCATCCCAGCCCTGATTCCTGTGTCGCTTCACCATTTCTGCTGCAGGAAAAGCAGAAACCCCGTCCTCTTCTACAGCTCTGCCTCACCACTACCAGCTCCAAACTGGGACCTGGAAAGAGCACTGGCTGTTTGCATGGGAATGCCCGGCTCGCTTGGAAACCCAGACCTCAGCGTGCTGTGGCCGTGGGGGCAAGAGGGGAGTGAGGCCACTTCTCTTAAAATTACCAGCAAAATTGTTAATATTACAGTGGGGAAAATGTATGATTTTATTGCACCAAAGTGGTAATCAAACTTTTACTTGTCTTGCTTCTCCCTGTCACAAANGAGAAGGGGACTCCACACCCTCCCTGGGCAGCCTCTGCCAGGGCTCTGCCACCCTCACCCCAAAGAAGTTCTTCCTCAGATTGGAGTGGAACTTCCCATGTTCCAGCTTGTGCCCGTTGCCCCTCGTCCTGTCACTGGGAACCACTGAAAAGAGTCCGGCTCCATCCTCCCTCAACCCACCCTTTAGATACTTGTAAACGTAGATAAGGTCTCCCCTCAGCCTTCTCTCCTCCAGGCTAAAGAGCCCCAGCTCTCTCAGCTTTTCCTCACCAGGGAGATGCTCCAATCCCTCCATCATCTCTGTTGCCCTACACTGGACTCTCTCCAGCAGTTCCCTGTCTCTCTTGAACTGGGGAGCCCAGAACTGGATGCAGGATTCCAGTTGTGGCCTCCCCAGTGCAGAGCAGAGGGGGAGAATGACCTCCCTCCACCTCCTGGCCACACTCTTCCCTACGCAGCCCAGGATCCCATTGGCCTCTTGGCCACAAGGGCACATTGCTGGCTCATGGAGATCCTGCCACCCACCAGGACTCCCAGATCCTTTTCCTCAGCAGTGCTTCCCAGAAGATCCATCCCTAACCTGTACTGGTGCCTGGCGTTCTTCCTCCCCAGGTGCAGGACCTTACATTTGCCCTTGTTGAACCTCATTAGGTTCTTTTCTGCCCAGCTNGCTGTTTGCATGGGAATGCCCGGCTCGCTTGGAAACCCAGACCTCAGCGTGCTGTGGCCGTGGGGGCAAGAGGGGAGTGAGGCCACTTCTCTTAAAATTACCAGCAAAATTGTTAATATTACAGTGGGGAAAATGTATGATTTTATTGCACCAAAGTGGTAATCAAACTTTTACTTGTCTTGCTTCTCCCTGTCACAAAGCTTCCTGCAAGCATCCGTGTGGCTTCGATTTGATTCATGGATTTGACAGAGTTGGAAGGGACCTTCTAGAGATCATCCAGTCCAACTCCCCGGCCAAAGCAGGGCTGCCCAGAGCACATCACCCAGGAGCATCCAGGCGGGGCTTGAAGATCTCCAGAGAAGGGGACTCCACACCCTCCCTGAGCAGCCTGTTCCAGGACTCTGCCACCCTCACCCCAAAGAAGTTCTTCCTCAGATTGGAGTGGAACTTCCCATGGTCCAGCTTGTGCCCGTTGCCCCTCGTCCTGTCCCTGGGAACCACTGAAAAGAGTCCGGCTCCATCCTCCTTCAACCCACCCTTTAGATACTTGTAAACGTAGATAAGGTCTCCCCTCAGCCTTCTCTTCTCCAGGCTAAAGAGCCCCAGCTCTCTCAGCTTTTCCTCACCAGGGAGATGCTCCAATCCCTCCATCATCTCTGTTGCCCTACACTGGACTCTCTCCAGCAGTTCCCTGTCTCTCTTGAACTGGGGAGCCCAGAACTGGATGCAGGATTCCAGTTGTGGCCTCCCCAGTGCAGAGCAGAGGGGGAGAATGACCTCCCTCCACCTCCTGGCCACACTCTTCCCTACACAGCCCAGGATCCCGTTGGCCTCTTGGCCACAAGGGCACATTGCTGGCTCATGGAGATCCTGCCACCCACCAGGACTCCCAGATCCTTTTCCTCAGCAGTGCTTCCCAGAAGATCCATCCCTAACCTGTACTGGTGCCTGGCGTTCTTCCTCCCCAGGTGCAGGACCTTACATTTGCCCTTGTTGAACCTCATTAGGTTCTTTTCTGCCCAGCTCTCCAGCCTGTTCAAGTCTCGCTGGATGGTGGCACAGCCCTCTGGAGTGTCGCCCAGCCCTCCCAGTTTGGTATCATCAACAAACTTGCTCCCCTCGTCCAGGTCATTGAGGAATAGGTTGAACAGGACTGGGCTGAGAATTGACCCCTGGGGGATGCTGCTGGTTACAGGCCTCCAACTTGACCCTGCTCCATTAATGACAACCCTCTGAGTTCTGCCACACCGCCAGGACTCAATCCACCTCACTGCCCCCTCATCTAGCCCACACTTCCTTAATTTTTTAATGAGGATGTTATGGGAGACTGTGTCAAAAGCCTTGTTGAAGTCAAGGTAGATGACATCTGCTGCTCTCCCCTCATCCAGCCATCTAGTTATAACATCATAGAAGTCTATCAGATTGGTCAAGCATGATTTACCCTTGGTAAATCTGCGTTGACCACTTCCAATAACTTCTTTATCTTCAATGTGTTTGGAGATGACATCCAGAACAAGTCATTCCATTATTTTCCCAGGGACAGAGGTGAGACTAATTGGCCTGTAGTTCCCTGGGTCCTCCTTCTTGTCCTTTTGTAGACTGGTGTGATATTTGCCTTCCTCCAGTCCTCAGGCACTTCTCCTCTTCTCCAAGACCTCTCATAAATGATGGAGAGTGGCTCAGCGATGACATCTGCCAGCTCTCTCAGCACTCGCGGGTGCATCCCATCAGGGCCCATAGACTTATGGATGTCTAGTTTGGCCAAGTGGTCTCTAACCCAATCCTCCCCAACAGAGGGGAAGATTGAGCATTCAAAAGCCAGGGACTAAAATAGAAATGGTCCCATGGGCTGCAGGATGGAGCAGCCAGAGCCAGACCTGCTGCATCACCCTCTCACTGATGGGAAACTGAGGCACGGAGAACTGAGTGACCTGCTCCTGTCCTTCAGGACATCGGTGCCAGTGCAGGGAGCTGAGCCATGATCTCCCAAGACCGGAATCAGACTTTTTCTTTGGAAGAAGACACCCGAGAAAGGGGGTGGGAGAGATCCAGGGGTTAGAGTGGGATTGCTCCAGGCACTCCAGCCCTCGCACGGGGCAGGAGAACAGAAAAGCGTAGATCAGACAAGTGTTCATCTGCCAAAAGTGTGACAGCGCCGGAGCCCTTCCAGCCCTGTGCTGGCCAGGAAACCTTCGGCACGTCACCAGGTCGGGTCATTTAAGGTCATATTTTCACCTCCTGCATGGGAGGCGGAAGGGGAACATCTGGGGTCAGATCTGCCACCACTGAAGTCTACAGCCCATTTTCATTTCTCAAGGGTCAGCTTCAGGTGGCGTTGAGCAATCTTTCAGCATCCCTTTGAGCTGCGCCAGAGAAATGAAAAACACAAGTGGTGTGGGGGGGGAACTAGTGAGAAAAAAGCAGGTTCCCTTTTCAGTGGATCCTGCTTCCCCTTCCCTCTTGAGGCTGTGCAGGCAGCAGGGAGAGGCCGCAGAGCCGCTCCACCAGGGCTGTGAAGCTCCATCATTACGTGAACATGGGGAGAGGGAAGTAATGGAGACACCTAGAGCCGTGGTGGCTGAGCTTCTGCAGCCACAGGCACAGCAGTATGCAATGCAAGGACAGACTTGGCCATCCCCAATCCTGGGGAAACCCATGGTCTGGACAGCAATGAAAGCACCCTAGGGAGATGTGCCAGCTCTGGTCCACAGCCCTTGGCCCGTGCCTGGAGCTGATGAGTTTATGGCATTTTAGGGGAGCTGGAATACTATATTTCCACTGTGTGGCTTGGTCTGAGTCCAGCACGGACACCCCAGCACCCCTCTGGCTGAGAGGACAGCCTGTAGCCCCTCTGGTTTACTCCCTCCTCCTGCCCGTTCCCTGGATGATGCTCGGCTCAGTCCTGCATCCTGGGAGATGCTGCTGGGCTCCTGCACGGTTCCTGTGCCTCCTCCCCAGGTCTCCAGGCAGCAGCGTATCCATGGGGAGGGCAGGGGGCTGGGGTGGGTTTGGGATGGGGGAGAGGTTTCATGGCAGACATGGTCCTGCCTGGGGGAATTTGATCTGGCCTCCTGACCTGGAGTTTCTCTGCGTGGCCACCTTTGCGGAGGTGCTGCCCAGGGAGAGGTGACCTTCCACCAGACTTCCTGTGAAGGGTCGGTAGGACGAGAGGCACAGCACCCTCCTGCAGAAACCCGGTGGAAAGGCGCTGCAGGGGAGGAGGATGAAGGGGGGGAACCCCATGTGGGTTTTTTTGGGCATTTCCCAGCTCCTGAGTGTTTTTCTCACCCCATATTTAGACATAGGGACCCCTTAGCTGGGGGACAGATGAGTGAGGAGCATTGACTGGAGCAATGTGGTGGTGTGAGGGGGTTGGCCCAGGTTGGCTTTGCCCCCTGGGCTCCTGGCACATGAGAGGGCCCCAGTGAGGAGAGTGAGGATGCAAGTCCCTGGGGAGACAGGAGGTTGGGAAAGGAGTTTCTTCCCCACCAGCAGAGAGGCAGGGTCATCCCTGCACCCACAGAGCTCCTTTGGGGCAGCATCCCCATCCCTGCTTTCCCTCCGTCCATCAGCTGGATGGGAAGCACTGCTGGGGGGGGAGGGGTGAGGAAAAAAACCTCCACCTTTGAAAAGACGCATTTGCAGAAAGTGGTAGTTGCCTGGTTTGTAACCTCACGATGTTAAAGCCTTTTCTGGGTTTGCTGGGAAGGACGTGGGGATGGAGAGCAGGAGTCTGTGAGTCCTCCAACGATGAGCTGGGCAATGAGTCTTTACCCACAGAATTTTTTTCTGCCTGGATTTTAAGTATTGTTGTCAATACGACATTCCTAAGTGAGCTAAATGCTCTGACTGATGGCCATCACACCCTGAGCATTACTCTTATATTTGGCCTATAAACACTGTATTCTAAGCAGAAATCTGTATTACGGATTTTGAGACAGAACGACCACCTTCCAGGTATTTATCGTAGAAATCTGGTGGAAATCCACTCTGCTAAGCCTGACTCAGCAACATGTTGTTGCTTCAGGAAAGTGTGTGTGTGGTACAAATGCAGGTTTTAGAAGGGTGTTGAGTAGAGAGGAATGGGAATGTGACCCTGACAAATTTCTGAGCATCTCTGCAGGTTAGGGGCAGGTCCCATCCTCAGCAGCCATCTAAGAGGTACCTTTTGTGCTGATTTGGAGGATGAGGAACCAAAATAGAAGCCGGGCAAAGGAGATCTGGCTTCGTGAGTTCACGTTCCTGAAAATGGAAGAAGGATTTGACCAAAGCAGAATGACTGCTCTCACGGGCAATGTTTACAGCTCTCATGCACCCTTTGCATACACCCGAAACCTGATTTGCTTAGATATCTTCTCTATGGAAATCACTTTCTAGCACCAAACAGGCGTTGTGTGGCAATTACTTTGCCCTTCTCCCAACAAAGTGTTTCTGTGAGTTGCTTATGGAAAAAATTATATCGATATTTAAATACTTTCTCTCTAGCCCCGAGTCGGCTGTTGAGCATCCTTCGGAGCAGAGGTGGTGTCCCCGGGGCATCTGGAAGCAGTGATGCGGCCAGGTCTCTGCCCTCTGAATTTGCATCGTCATGGGCTTTTCTGCCGAGTTAGCTGGAACTTGCAGTTTGGTATTTAGGTCCTTTTATCCGACCGCATCAGCTGTGGAAGGACAAACAAGGCCGGGAGAGCGAAGGCAGAGCCGTGCTGACAGCTGGCGGGTCTCTGGCGTGAAGCTCGTCTGTCGGAGCCGGCTTGGCCCCGCGTTTTCCCGGGCAGAGGGAGTTTACCCCAGGTCAGTGTTTGGCATCACGTGCAGCTGGCGCGTTTACTCCGGTACTGGGAAACCAAAGGTCTAAATAAGCGTGTCGTCGGGGCACAGCCTCAGCTTCCTCCTCGCCGGCTGGGGCTGGTCGGGCAGCTCGAGGGGAAGGAACCGAGCCCCGGAGGCGTGAGGCCGAGACGAGCCCTGCAGGATGCTGCCTGCTCCGTGCCACCCCCAGCCCCGTTAGCTTGGGCACTGCTGCCGGCGTCACCGCAGCCACCCTGAACGCAACCCCACCACGGGCTGGCTTGGGCTGCCTCCTCTGCTCTCTGTGCCACCCCTAAAAGCCACCTGAGATCCCTTCCCGCTGCCTTGTTGTCACCTCAGAGCATGGCGCCGGTGTCCCCGGGATCTCCCGAACCCAAACTCAGGGATAAGGAGTGCAGCACCCTGCTCCCAGGAGCAACCACGAGTCGCTGTCATGTAGCCCTCGGAGGTGCTGGGGAGCCCTTTCCCCAAGGTGGCTGCTCCATCCCGGGGGCCGCCACCCTCCTGTTTGTCATTCTTGTCCCTGCAAGGTGCAGGAGCCTCCTCGGCGGTGGCTGGGGCATGGCACGGTACCTCCCTGCGCTCCTCCGCTTCCTTCCGCCGGCACCAGCCCCCTGAGCCACCAGGTTTGGTAACTTCCTCAGGCTGCAGCACGCCCCGAGGAGCAAAACAAGCAGCTCACAGTGCATGGGGTGGGGAGGGCACGGGATGGGAGGGGACACGCTGCAGCTCCGGCACCAGCAGGAGTTTGGCCTCTGTAGATTTAGACCCCCTGACACATCCCGATTCCTCTGGTTGAGGGATACGATCCCTCCGGTTCTGGGTCTGAAACCAGGAGGTGGGAATAGGGCAGAAGGGATGGGAAAGATCAGGTTGGCATCCCAAAAGCTGAACCCAGCCTTTAACGCTTGCGTGAAGGGCCCAAGCCCAGAGGAGGCTGCAGCACCAAGCGCACTATTTGGCTGTTTCGCAGGGTAGTATCTTGGGGCTGGTGGCACCGTGACACAGACACAAGACTTTCCCCTTCTTGCTATATTTGCTGCCGGAGGATTTCTTCTGAATTGCTGGTGGCCGCTCAGCTGGTGAAGGGCGAGCCCATGTCCCCCCTCCGCGGGGGCTTCACCTGGGGCAGGGCGATGCCCCAGGAGGCAGCCGGGGCTCTGAGCACCGGTGTCCCACGCGGTTTGCAGGGCTGGTGGTTGTCTCGATGAGCCAGCAATTAAAGGGGGGGGTTTGGCTTTGACCGGGTTTGCTTTTTTTAAAATTCGCTGGAATCTCACTGCGAAACCCACATCTATTTCGGCCCCCGAGCAGCTTTCGAGTCTCGGAGCAGCAGTAGCAGCGGTCACTCTCTTCTGAAAAAACGAAACCCGCAAAGAAACCCAAAGCCAGATTCTTGCCCACAATATCAGCTGGGCTGGATCCGGCCACAAGCCCCGTGTGGCAGATGGGCCAGCGGGAAGGCGTGGGGGACAAGTCTTGCCAGCGATCAAGGTGGCACAGACCCCTTTTCAGGAGCAACCTTGAAGGCAGCAGGTCAAGACCATTCCTAGGTGCCACCCGAGAAGAAGTCACCGAGCCCAGGCCGTGTGTGGCTTTGTGCTGCTGGGGAGATGCTGAGGGCTCTTCCGGCAGAGCTTGGGTAAAGGGAGGGAAGGAAAAGCTCACATAATAGGCAGGATGGAGGTGTGGAGGGAGAGAGGGATGGGGGAATGGAGAGATGGATAGCTGGAGGGAGGGACAGATGGATGGATGGAGAGAAGAATGGAGGGCTGGAAAAGTGCATGGGTGGAGGGAAAGAAGAAGAGTGATGGAGGGAAGGGTAGATGGACAAATAGCAGGATGGTGGGATGGGTGGGTGGATGGAAGGGGGGTGGATGGACAGATGAAAGGCAGAATGGGAGGAGGAAGGGATGGATGGAGACATGCACAAGTGGAAGAGTGAAGGGTGGAAGGGAAAGCGGTGGGGGGACAGATGGGTGTTAGGATGGACGGATGGAAGGGTGGGTGGCTGAAGGGATGGCTAGCTGGTGGAACAGCAGGGTGGTGGGAGGGAAGGAGGTAGGGCTGGATGGAAGAAGGGGTGGGAGGCTAAGGGGATGGCTGGTTGGGTGAATGGAAGGATGGTGAGAGGGAGGGAAGGATAGACAGATGGAATGAATGGATGGATGGATGAATGGATGGAGGGTGGGTGGCTGAAGGGATGGCTAGCTAGATGAGTGCCACGGTGGTGGGAGGGAGGGAAA
Source organism: Calidris pygmaea (assembly GCA_003697955.1). Classification (NCBI taxonomy): domain Eukaryota; kingdom Metazoa; phylum Chordata; class Aves; order Charadriiformes; family Scolopacidae; genus Calidris; species Calidris pygmaea. Next base: position 363,569 of record QJSC01024989.1, read on the forward strand.
GAAGGAGGGAGAGAGGGACAGAAGGATGGACGGATGGATGAAGGGTTGGGTGGCTGTGGGGAGGGCTAGTTGAATGAATGTCAGGGTGGTGGGAGGGAGGGAAGGATGGATAGAGGATGGATGGATGGATGGAGGGATGGATGGAAGGGTGGGTGGATGGAGAGATGGATGGATGGATGGATGGATGGAGGGGTGGGTGGAGGGAGGGAGGGAGGGATGGATGGAGTGGTGGGTGGAGAGAGGAAGGGGTGGATGGAGGGCAGGTGGAGGGGCTGTGAGGCGGGAGTACGGATACCCGGCGGGATGGAGGGGGCGGGCGGTGCCCGGGGCCGGTCGGCGCACACGTGTGGGGCGGACCCCGCCGGTAGCCCCGCCCGCCCGCCCGCCCCGGTGCCGCCGGTGCCGCCCGCCGGGGAGCGGAGCCCAGCGGAGCCCGGCGTGGAGCCCGGCGGGGCGCGCCGAGCCGAGCCGAGCTGAGGATGGGCAGGGAGCCCCGGCGGCAGCCGCCCCCCAGGTGGGAGAGCCGCGGGGCCGGGGGACACTGCAGCTACCCCCGGTAGCCGGGGGGTGCCGGTGTAACCGGGGCGGGGGGTCCGTGCACCCGGCGTAACCGGGGAGCTCCGTCTTACCGCGGTGGCCGTGTAAATTGGGGGGGGGGGTGTTGTAGCTGGTGGTGCGGGACGGTGTACCCCCGTGGAGGGGGCAGGCTAGAAGGGGGTTCCTTATAACCGGGGTGCCCGTGTCACCGAGGAGCCCCTGCGGGTGTGGGGTCCGTGTGGTGGGAGGGCGCTGGGCACCGGTGGGGGCTGTGTAATTTAGGGGGGGGCAGGGGGGGAGGGTGCTTATAAACGAGGTGTCCCAAATAACCGGAGGGTCAATGAACCCGGTGTGGTGGGGGGAGTCCCATGTAGCTGGGGGTTTCCACTTAAACCCACCAGTGGGGGTGTCACCATCCCTGGGGTGGGGGGTTTTCTTTGCAATCTTGGAAAGGGGGGGCACACAGCACCCCTTGCAGCCCGAGGTGGGGGTGTCCATGGCCCCCCGTGCCCCTGGCCAGGAGGAGCCGGTGTCACCCCGCGGGTGGGGATGGGGCCCCGCCGCCGTGACTCATTTCTGGACTGCGTACTTGTTTTCCTCTGCGCCGCCCCACAGAGTTGCTGCTTGGGGACCCAGGTGTGGGGCCCTGCCTGGCCCCTGGGGACCACCCCCCCGTGCCCGGGTCCCCGGGAAATCCCGGGGGCTCTCCAGCACCCACCTGGAATTTTGGCAGGGCCGCTGGCGGGGGTGGCAGTGAGTCACCCCGTGTCACTGCAGCAGGAGCTCTCGTCACCGGGCTGGAGGGACCCAAGGGCCACGAGTTGCCTGTTGCTCCTGTCGCCCTCGGTCGGGTCCCCGCAGCCCAAGGCGGGGGCAGAGGTGTAACCCCTGGGAGGGGGGCAGCAGGATGTGGTTTGGGATGTGACAAGCCCAGCAGCATGGCATCGGACACGTGCTAGCCCTGAGATGTCCCCACGCTGCTTCATGCACCAGCCCGTGCTCATAGCTGTGCCTGGGAAGGAGCATCTTCCATCAGGTGCTTCTGTGGCCTTACGGTGTCACCAGCCGGCTCCCGTTTAGTGGCTAGTGCTGGCCGGAGGGTGGCCAGCCCCAGCCTGGCCTCTTGCTACACTCCAGTCTGCAGCAGCCTCCCCAAAAGGATGTTCAGCTGCTTTGGCTGCTGTAAGCCCTAAGGGAGGAAAGGGCCAGGCTGAGTCAAATCGCTAACGAAAGCAGGAGAAAAGAGATTTCAGACCTTTGTTTTCATGTTTATTAAAATCTCACTCCGTTAACTCTGCTCCGGGGCTTGTTTTCGGTGTTGCTGCTGCTCTGGATGCAGCGAAAACGAGCCGAGGCAGCGGCCGGCTGGTGCTGCTCACCCTGCTGTTGACGAGGCTGATGCTGAACAGCCGCAATTTATTTATTTTTTTCCCCCATTTAGATTAATTTTTCCAAACCTTGTTTTGATACAAAGCCGGCAAACTCCAGGGATGTGCAGGGACGTCAACGCTTTAATTTCTGTGTGTGTCACAAGGGGTCGGTCTGGTTTTGGTTTTTGATTTTTTTTTTTTTTTTTTTTTTTTTGGTCCTTGTTGTTCAGAGCAACAACTTGGATGGAGTTGCAGATTGTTTCCGAAACATGACTGCAAAGTTTTTTGGAGCTGGGGGTGTTGCTCAGATTAGAGCTTAAACCTAGAAAGATGAGGAGATAAAGGGTGAGGGGCTGGCGCTGGTGGTTGCAGTAGGCACATCCCCGGGTAGCAGGGGCTGCGCCGGGTCGGAGGGCTCAGGCGGTGGCTGGATGTGTCCTTTGGGGCTGGGCTGGGTGACACACAGTGGGTTTCTGCAGGGAGGCAGCAGAGCCCGCTGGCTGGCGTTCCACGAGCCAGGGATGTGTCTGGTCCAAGGCTGGCTCACCATGTTGTCCTGCCGGAATGAAGCCGGGGGAGCTCCCTGATCTGCCTTCTCCAGCATCCTGGTGGCCATCGCTCTCCTGCTCCGCTGGTTGTGGTGAGAGGGAAGGGGACGAAAAGTGTTTTTAGAGGTGCTTTTACAGAGGGAGAAGCTGTCACGCCAGCGTGCATTGGTTTCGGGGAAGGAGGTTAGGGCTCCTCACCGGCAGCTCTGGTGGTGCTGTAGGATGGTGCAGCTGGACAGTCCCTCCTCCCCCCTGCAGATCAGGGCCACCCCCATTCGGAGAAAAGCAAACCAAAACTTGTCACCTTCTGCCTTTTCCTGAACATGAAAATGAAGGTGTGCGTTTTGCACTGAGAAAGAAGAACTGAATCCAGCCGGGAGCATTGGCAGAGAGGTCCATCGCTCCGGCGGGGCACGCTCCCCGTGCCGCAGCACCCTCGGGGCTGAGAGATGCCAAATCCTGCAGCAGCTTTGCCATCAGCGTGATGCTCTGGCCGTGACCAGGCTGTGACACCCTCTCAGTGGCAGGGACCAGGCTGTGACACCCTCTCAGTGGCATGGGGACCACGCTGCAGCTCACCTGGGGTAGTTTCGACTTCTTTTTTTTTTTTTTTTGGGGGTGGCTGCTGAGCTGTTCCTGGCATGACGGGGCTGCCCGTTTTTTGCATTATTATTTTGCAAGTGGGAAATTGTGCGTGGGTTTGCTGGGGGAGAGGCACTCAGGTGAGTGCCCACAGGTTGTTTTTGGGCAGCGGGAGGCTCCTCCTGCATCTGAACTCCGCTCCCATCAGCGCTTTGAACTTGTGCTGGGCAGTAGGTGAGTGGATGGGGGTGTGTGTGTGAGGTTCCTATGGAAATGATGTGTCCCCCCACCATGGGCATCTCACTGCAGCCCGGCAGGTCTTCCCTGGCTGCAGCTCTGTGGCCATGCTCAGTCGGGGAGGTGTTTTGGGCTGGAAATGTCACTCCTGAGTGTCACAAAAGTGACCTGTGGATGCAATCCAGGCTCCATCGCTGCAGCTCGCGTTCTTTCCCTCCTCTCTACAAGAACTCGCTTCTGCTTCCCTAAGAGGCTCAGTATTGTGGGACTCCCCATCCTTATCATTATCCGCCATAGCCAGAGGCGGTGTGGGGACATTTTTGTCACCAGATTCTTTGTGAGGGTAAGACCACCCATCCGAAGCCCCTATTGGGGGTCTCCAGGTGACCTCTGCAAACCACCCAAGGTTGCGTCCACCTTCCGCTGCCTGTGTTGGCCCGGGGTTTGTTCACCTGGTGACACGGGTGTGCTAGGCACGAGGATGCGGTGAGCGTCACCCCCTGCTGCATCCCCGAGGGCTGGGATGGGACCTTTCCCCAGCGCTCGTTGCTGGCACTGAGCCCTCTCCCCCAGCCTCCTGGGTGGGAGCCTGGGGAGCGGCTGCAGCTCCCGAGCGCCTTTCCCAGCGTGGAAACTGAAAAAGCGACGTTCCCGTTTTTCTGATCTCGTCTTTGGCCGCCAATTAGCCCGACGTGAGAACTTGTCTCCCCAATGACGCGCCTGTGTGACTCCTCGGATGCTTTAATTGCAGGGTTTTCAGCAGCCAGGGTGCGATGAAATGGTAATTGTTGTGATTGTATGCCGTGCGGTAACTAAAAGACGCAGCTCTTTGGCGAAGCTTAATTAGGAAATAGGGACACTGTAGGGAATGGCTCTGCGATGCGATTTTCCTAATGAAAGCTACTGAATAGACAGCTTTGTAATGAAGAACAGGCTCGCGAGGGGCACTGCCAATTGCTCTTCTCTAGTGTTAATTTTGTATTTCCTCCCCATTGTTCCTAATACCCTCTTGGAAAAGCTTGAAGATAAAATGCTTTATTTTCTTACGCCTCGTATCCTGTTTGGCAAGCTGCGATTATAGCATGTGCATCTGGAATACATGAGTGGCCAGGCATGAGCTCCTTCAGAGCTGTTAATCTCTGATTTCAAGCTCTGCCGCTGGAGGTGGGGGGGTTGTGGGGGGGGCAGGGAAGGCGATTTGGGTTTGTGGTGGGATGATGCGCTCTCTCGCTCGTGGGGCAGCGAGAGATGCTCGGGTGCTGGGCGGAATCCGCAGATGCAGAGCTGGAAGACGGCGCGAGGGCATCGCGGTTTGTTTGGAAACAGCCTTGGGGAGGGGGGTTTCGCCTTCGAGGCTTGGCCCTTTTCGGCTCAAATGGTTCCTCTCCTTCACAAAGCGTGACTGCTGTCTTTAACCATAACCTGCCGCTTCTGAGAGTTCACCTGGGTTCCAGTCTCCTGCTGGTAAGAGCGAGCCTGGGGGCCGGATCCTGCCGGGGGGGGGGCAGCTGGGTGCTCAGCACCCCCACCTGGGCTGCACCCTTCCCGGAACGGGGCTGGCAAACCCTCCCTGCTCCAGCGCTCCCTCCCCAGCTGGGCCGGGCAGAGAAAAGGGCTGCAGATGTTTTTAGCCACCAGATGTGAGCCTGACCCTCTCGCTGAGTTAAAAGGGGAAGAGGAAAACGCTACTCGGCTGGGTGATGCCATCCTGGGGCGCCGTGACAATTATTAACGACTCTCAGAGCTGCGGGGGGACCATCCGCGGTTTGTGAGAGATGGGGATGGGGCTTGGCTTTCCCAACGCTTTGTTTCATTGCCCAGAATTCCCACAGCGCTTGGGGCGAGAGCAGCTCGGGGTGCTCCTAAAATGCTGCTGGTCCTTATTTTGGGGTGGGTTGAAGCAGAAGCGAGCAGGGCCTGGCACGAGCCCCTCATGTGATGAGGGTGCCTGGGAACAGCCGGGCACGCTGGAGCATCGTCGTCCCCCCGTCACGACGCTGAGCAGGACGGGCTCAGCTTCACCCCGATCTTGTGACTTGTCCTTAGCAGCTGCCCCGGTAGGGAATTTGTCATCTTTTTTTATCCTACGGTGGAGGTTTTTGTGCCGCGACATCAAAGTATTCTCAATATTGCGTTGATGCCTGCTCGAACGCAGCGCTGTGGGGAGGGCTGTGCGGCTGCTGTGTGCACGCTTTAAGAAAGACGGTGTTGTCTTGAGCTTGCAAAAGTGTTTTTCATCCCTTCCACAAAGGCCCATTCTTTGTTGTCTCAAATTAGGATGAAACGCTTCCCCTTTCAGCTGCTTCCCCCATCGCTCTATGTCTATTTAAACCCTCAGCTCAGAGGCTTCTCTGCAAACAAGCTCTCATCCTTTCAGGTGGCATTTCCCTTTTCTCATTGTTTCTGGCAATCTGTACATGTGAAACTTTGCAAATGTTTCTTCGGTCTCGGTGTCTTTGTGTGGGTAAGACCTCGCAAATCGGCCCTCGCACCACATACGGCCTTCCTGCTGCCGTGGTGGAGTTAATGGTGGTGGCTCTGCAGGCAGAGAATCATAGAATTGCCCAGGTTGGAAGGGACCTTTAAGATCATCGAGTCCAACCATCAACCTAACACTGATAAAAAAAACATCACTAAACCATATTTCTAAGCACTATGTCAACCCATCTTTTAAATACCTCCGGGGATGGGGACTCCACCACTGCCCTGGGCAGCCCATTCCAAGGCTTAACAACCCTTTCAGTGGGTTCAGACCTAGGCTGGGCAACATCCCCTTGTCCCTGTGTGTGAATCCTGCTTATCTGAGAGGGCTTCTGCTTGAGGCTCACCTTCCTGGATCAATTACCTGCATAGCACTCAAAGCCAACAAGCCTAATGACCCCAAGGGTTGCTTGTTAAATGCAAATTGTTCCCTGGTTGATGGTGAGGGAGGTCGGATGGTGTGAAGGAATGGCTGCATGGGTCTAAATCCATGTCTGCTGGTACAGAGGACACCCAGAGCCTGGGGACCTCCTTCATGGTGGGCCCTGAGCTGCTGGATTGTGGCGCTGGGTTTAGAAATGATGGCCGGAAAACGAGTACAGGCTGCCCAGAGAGGTGGTGGAGTCTTCATCTCTAGAGACATTCAAAACCCACCTGGACATGTTCCTGTGCAACCTGCTCTGGGTGGACCTGCTTTTGGCAGGGGTTTGGACTGGATGATCTCCAGAGGTCCCTTCCAACCCCGTATCATTGTGTGATTCTGTGAGTATTTAACAGCGTTCCACCCACTCCCTGTTGTCTCCAACCAGAATGCCACCATGAGCGTGATGGTTTAGGATGAAGGGAGTAGCCTTTGACTCTGTGGAAAATTGGGCACTTGCAGTCACCGCCGTGCCAGCTCCCAGGATTGCAGCTCCTGTGAAGAGCTGAGCCAGGGGACTGGCCCTGTGTCTGTGATGCTCCAGCTCATCATGGGAGGAACCGGGGCCTGGAAGGGATTCAGCTGCATTTGCTGCGTGGGCTTCTTACAACCTTTGCTCCTGTGATGTTTGACTGGTGGGATTTAGGGACTTCCATGTGGGAAACCAGCTGGTTGGGGCTGTGGCAACCTGGCTGGAGACACCTCAGGGATGGGGTGCTCTCATGTCCCTCACAGCCGTGATGTCACTGTCAAAGGTAGCCGCTGTGCCAGGGAGAAGGGATGGAGACTGGTGGATAGGGCCTTCATGGGAAGAGCACACCTTTCAGCTTGTCTTCTCCATGGCCTTTTGGGCTGATAGGAATGTAGCTCTGGTGACTGTAGGCCAGGCCAAAGGATGGTCCAGCTCAGGGTCCTGCCCTAAGCCAGAGAGACCCCAGGGGCTTGGACCTTGTTCATTGTGGTGGGGTCACCCTGGGCTCTTCAGTCCCAGCATCTTCGCTTTGTGCAACCTGCCCTTCTCCACATCTGCTGGGTTTGGCACATCTGGAATGCAGCGGTGGCCTCCAGCACAACTTGAGCCTGCTTCTTCCCAGAGGTGAACACAGGGTTTGGAAAGGTTTCATGCCCTAGGCTTGTTGTTCCCCTCTCAAATGGCAAGTGTGGGTGCTGCTGTGGTATTTCAGTGCTGTGGGCTGCCTGAAGATGCTCAGGGGCTGAGCAACCTGGAGGGGTTGGCCACTGCTGGTCATTCCACCATTGGATGGATGCCTAATTCTCCTCATTTGGAGACTTCCTTTCTTCTCATTAATTATGATAGTGATGCTGTGGGTTCTACTGAGTCCTCTGGTGAAAGTGAAGCTCAGACCCCTCTGTGAGCTTTGGAAGTGTGTGAATCACAGTCCCGCTTGCCTGAGGGTGATGGGGAATGGCCAAAAACGTCCTTGCCATCATCTGTCTTTTGTGGCGCTGCAGCCAGCGGTGCTGGAAGTAAATTGAAAGTTTTTGGGCAACCAAGCCAGGGACTGAAAAGGCTCTTGGGTTCCCAGCAGGGCCTCCACAATGGCAGGAAGCAACTTCTAAAGCTTCCTTTGGATACACAGGGCCTTGGGGGAAAGATTTACTTGCTTGTTTATGCTGTAAGTTAATCTATTTAGTGGGTTTGGCATTAAAGCTCACAAAAAGCCCCCTGAAATGGTCACGCCGCTTGTTTGTAGTGCTTTGTCTCTCACTTACTTTGTTTCACAGCTGGAGGAGTTAAGCAGAGGACGGAGCCAATTGAAATCTCCCGTGTAAACTTGTTTTTCCGAATAGGCTGAAGGAATTAGCATCAGCTCTCGCTGTCCTCCATCGCAAGGCAGCTGCCGGGGGGGAGGCAGCATGGGGCAGGGATTGGGGTCCCCTCTGGGAGGGACCCTCGGTTGTGTACGCTCCGTGCCCCATTGCTCGGTTGCACGATGGGGATGGTCCCTGTTGAGGGTAACAGATGATTTTGCAATAGAAAAAACCACACCATCAACCCCCCCCGCAAAACCCCAGCACCCCTCCCTGTGAGCCAGTGTGGCAGAGTAGGAATTAAAATGGCATGGGTTTGGGATGGCAAGAAACCTTAGGAAGAGTTTGGAAAGGCCCAGGAAAGGGCTGGGTCAGCGGAACAGAGTGTAGCTGATACCATTTTTCATGATATTGCAGCATCACTGTTTCCCTTTGTGTTTGGTGCCATCCTAAATATGGTAGTGCCACCCACATGTAACCTTGCACAATAAACATGGATTTTCCCCAAGGGCGATGTCCAAAGAAGCCCCATGGACACAGCAACTGCCACAGAAAGCATGTGGGACAGCTGAGGATGAGGTCCGTGCCCAGAGGCAGTAGGTGCTGGGCTCCCTCCCAAGCTGAAGCATCTTTAGCTGCAATGAAGTCTTCATCTTGGAAGGGAGCCCAGCATCTTCAGCCTCAGTCAAGATGGGAAAGTCTACCTCTTGGGAGGGAGCTCAGTGCCTGCTACATCTGGTCATGGACCTCAAGCCCAGATGTCCCATATGCTTTTGGGAGGGTGTCTCCTGTACGTGGAGATACCTGGAGTCTTGTTCCCATTGTCCCATGTGAGTGGCTGTAAGACCCTTCCAACAGGGATGTCTCCTTGNTCTTCAGCCTCAGTCAAGATGGGAAAGTCTACCTCTTGGGAGGGAGCTCAGTGCCTGCTACATCTGGTCATGGACCTCAAGCCCAGATGTCCCATATGCTTTTGGGAGGGTGTCTCCTGTACGTGGAGATACCTGGAGTCTTGTTCCCATTGTCCCATGTGAGTGGCTGTAAGACCCTTCCAACAGGGATGTCTCCTTGCGGTCTGTCCCACCGGGTTGGACAACCACCCTAGGGAGTGTTGGGAGGAACTGTTTGACACTCTGTCACATCCTTCCCTTCCTTCTTGGCAGAGGAGCTTGGGCTGATGCCTTTATTTTGGGAAACACCTTTTTTTTTTTTTTTTTTTTCTTTTCTTTTTCTTCTTTCTCTAAATTATGCATTTGCTGAGTTTTTTATTTTTTCCCCCGGTCCTCTCTTGTGACACGCAGCCGCTTCTCTGCTGAACTTCCACCTTCCCCGAAGAGCAGCCCTGGAGTTTCCATTACAAACTGCTGACAGCACCCAACCAGGCTGTGCCCAACACCATCACTGTCTCCAGCCTTAACCTTCTTGGGGA